>SNQJ01S0107810.1:29582-41782 GCA_010110895.2 Picea sitchensis | reverse complement strand
TTATATATTATATTGTATTTCCATTAGTAATTATTTATCATATGACATTTATTATCATTAATTCTACGTGGATACAAATTTAAACTTTTTGTTATTATTTTAAACTTTCATTTCATAATTTTAGATAAGCCCAACTTACATGGTAATGTGATGTGGTAAAGTTTTGATTTGGCATGTAACATCCAGTTTCACTGATCACATTTATACTGACTTATTATTTGAGGACACTTGCAAGCAAGTGATCCGGTTATGATACATTATGATTACAATTTGCTTATGAGTTGCATTATGATGTCATTATGTATATTGACATGCGTTATTGATGAGTTTCCCTAAGTGTGTAGGATACATGACATGTTGATGATGTTGATGGCATCAAAGGACTCCATTGGGCTCTAGATTGAGTCAGTGAGTGGATTTGTATTTGGTTTGAGTATTTGATTTACATGCATGTGATATATATGATGATTTCAGTATGGATGTTATGTATATGGATTATTGACAATGTTCTTGTTAGTGGGTGTAGGCTCGATGACGTTTGCTAATCCGACTCACATAAGGAGTAAAGGGGTCATGCGCAAAAACAAGACAATTGAGGGAGAGGTGTGGCAACATCCCTGTCACAACCTACTAGCACTCCCGTCGTGACCTGAATTGTAGGTTAACGATTACCTAGTACGAGAGGTCCACGGTGTCGTGAGGGTAGACTAAGACAGTTTCTCACGAATAATTCTAAGGGACGCGCAATAAGGCAGGATCCTTATTCCTTAGAATCCCTTAGTCTCTCAAAAAGTCTACCAAGTAGAGTGTTGATTCCAAGTGTCGGAAAAAATTCCAAAACTAGTAAAAGGCGAGTGGCACCCTTGGAGCAAAGAGGTGCATCTTGAAGGGCACGTCACATGTTAAAAATGTGAGTAATAAAAAAATATAGATGACCTAGAAAGTATACAGAAATGTATAGACCTTGTTAAACCAGAGTATAAATTAATTATTTAATTATAAACTAAGAATTCTAACAAGAGTCTAAGCCTAAGTCTAAAACTAAGTCTAAATGAAAGACTAAATAAAATATTAAATAAGTTAAGAGAATTGAGATATAACCAACTCTAGGAAAAGAGGGAATATAGATTAAAGGTTGAGTAAATGCACATGTGTGCATGAAAATAATAAAAGGGATTTATAAGTAAAAAGAAATTAAAACATGAGAGAATATGATGTCCACATAGAGCTCGAGTCAATCTACCACTAATCCTAACTAAAAGAAGATTCCAAATCCAACTCAAACTAATATCTAGTTAGGGGACACTCAATAAGTGAGAAATTGGGGAACTAAGGGACAACTAAGAGAAAAAATAGGAACACATTAGGGAATGTGAGATAAAATAACCTTTTAAATAAAATAAAAGAGGAATTACTTGTGCAACTTGGGGAGAGTGTGACACATGTAGTGGGTGAATAACCCTCTAATTAAATTATTAAAAATTAAATAATTGTGCATGAGGACAAGTGTCATTGAGAATTTTTCTATAAAATAATTGGAGAAGAAGGGAAAGGGGGCTGACCTTTGTTAGTACTGTTATGTTGTCAAAAATTTTCTCGACTAAGTTTTACTTGTGAGAGTTGGGTTCTAAAGCTTGAAAGGAGTGGAAGCTCTTCCTTGAGAGACAAGTTTTGGTGCTATTGTTTATGGTTTCTTGTGTGTGGCCCCTTTGCGGCTCGGTGGGCTAAGGGAGAAGAAGAGTACCCCTAATGTTGGTTGGGAGGTATCGAGGTAGTTATTGGATTAACGGGTGGAAACAAGAATATTGTGTGCAAGTTTCTCGGTTGAAGATTTCTTCATCAACATCATCAAACTGGTTACGATATTTGCTTACAAATTTTTGGTTAATGAAATTTGTATGTACTTAAGTATGTAGAGAGATTAGTAAAATGAGATGTAAATTTCAAATATTTACATATATACTGTTATGTATATAAATTTTAGTTGATTGAAATCAGGTTAGTATTAAAATTTTCATATGAACGTATGTTAGTTGAGACAAAATAAAATTATTGTTAATAGCAAATTCTGTCTACGATACGTCTATTTATAATTTGTACATCAAAATGGCGTAATCAAATTATATTATTAACATATAGATATTGTATCCTCTCGGAAAATATTACGAGATTACCATATCCCGGTTATATAATTGTTAACAAGATAATGGTTCCATGAGCATCGCAGAAGTGAAGGAATTTATGGATGGTTGTCGTTGATAAATTATTCTATACTTAACTTATCAGACTCCGTTAATTTAGAAGCTTTCTTTTATTTTTTTTTGTCAAAATTTCATTGGTAGAAGAAAGGGCTTTATAACTATTAGTAGAAGAATGATTAAGTTACTCTAATAGTGAATTTTAAGGTATTCCAAGGGAATCAAGGTAATTAACCTTTACACCTGTCAAGTCTTATTTTATGATTGGGATGATAGATTTTAATTACTCTTAATTAAAGAAGGTACTTGTAGAGCCCTAGTTTTAGAATGCAATCTTAGTACTTTTAGTCCGCCTCCAAGAAATGATGTTAAGGCGCCCTTAATAAATCCATTATTATTATAATTATTATTTTTTAATCGAAATTAAGACAAGGAATGATATAAGATAGTTATAGTCTTAAGGTAATTAATCCTAGAGTAATATGCACTAGATTATGATATTTAAGAAACTTGACACCTAAGAGAGGATTACAACAAATTAGTATATAAATTTAAGTTATTTTAAGGAATTAGTGTGGTGGTGTGTACTTGAATCCTTGAGATTTTGAAATAAATGTAAGAGAATTAAATTAAGAGACACATTTTAATTTAATTGTTAGATAGATTCTTGATTTAATATGAGATTTTAGGAAAATCCTAAATTTTGACCTTGGTACTTGTATGTTTTACTTGATTTATACAAGTAGTTATTGAAATGACATAGATGGTGAAATTAAGTATTATAGAAAATGTATAGATGGTTAGATTCATCAATGAATGTGATCTAGGTAGTCAACTAAATTTTGTTATTAAATTAATTATTTGGAAGGATATTTGTAGTAATAGAATGTCACAACTATTCATATAAAGTAGAGTGGTATATTCGATTTTGTAGTTGAATTTTGTCTTACTTAATGGAGATAAATAAATTATTATGCAATTTGCGAATCAAAATGAGTTTATCGGAATTTCTAGAAATACTTGTTGATTGAATTGGAATTTGTCATTGGGTTAGCTCTTTATTTATTAGAATTAATTATCGAAATTACTCATCAAAACTTTTTAAGTTAGATTATGAACACCATTCTTAAATGTTACGTTCAACTATTGTTTATTCTCATCGATCGTAAGAAGAAGATGTTACATTTGGTGGTTAGACATTGATTTTCTTCTTATCATTCTCATGTTATGATGTTAACATTTCCGCATGTTAGGATTTGAACATTGTTGATGAGTTCTCTTGATCGTATTAAAGTGGATGATGAGTAATATTTGTCTATGATAATTTAGATTATTATCTGTTATTGTCTTTATGTATATCCATTTTAAATGTTTATGTATTGTCGTAATAGATTTTATTTACATTTATAAAAAAAACTACTACTACGTTGTGATTATTTGCTTGATGTTGTTATGGAGGGGTTGTCACATGGAACACATGGATTATTATTTTATAATTTCCTTAGGAGGCCCATTTTTGGACCAAATTTCCTCTAATGGATTTGCCAACAACCAAGAAGGGACATGACTATCTATTTGCGGTAGTTGATCGATTCAACCAGATGTGCATTCTCATGCCTTGTTAAAAGACCATCAAAGGAAAAGCAACAAAAAACATGTTCTTTGAACAAGTTTGGGTGCACTTTGGGATACCATGGTGCATCATCTCAGACATGGATACCAGATTTCTTAGTGCCTTTTGGACTACACTTTGGGAGAAGATGGACACAAAGTTGAAGAGATCTAAAAATTTTCATCCATAGACAGATGGGCACATAGACGTAGTAAACAAGGCTTCGGTACAACTTTTGAGGGGTTACAATCAAAAGAAATCGAAGACGTGGGACGAAAATTTGATCTACATTCAACACTCTTATAACAAAGAAATCCATACTTCTACTAGTAAGTCCCCTTTTGCAATTTTCTTTGGGTGTTTTCCTTCTTCTCCATTGGATGTTGTCTATGGACAAAAATGAGTAGTGAGGGAAGACATCATAGGAGAAGCACTAAAAGTAGATAAATTTGTTGACAAGATTAGGCATATCCATTTGCAATTACACATGACATTGAATACATCATAGGAAATATACAAGGCCATACATGATTAACATAGAATTGGGAAATCATTCAAAGTGGGAGACATAGTTTGGTTACCACTGAATAAGGAAAGACTACATGGTCTTGGTAAGAATATAAAGGCTTTGTAGTATGGTCCTTTTGAATTATAAGAGAAGGTGGGTGATAATGCTTACAAAATTAGTGTACCTCCACATATGCACATTTGCTTAGTAGTGAATGTGGAGAATCTAAAACTCTATGAGCCTTCCATGTTGGATTAGGAAACTAAGGAGAATATCCTTCCTACCATAGAGGACTTAGCACCAAAAGCTCAGGAAGAGTTGGTAGAAGATACACTTTTGTAAAACAAGTCCAAAACTACCAAATATGGGAAACATGACCTTTGGTAGATTGGGTTGAGAGGACAACTTCCAGACAAGGAAAAATGGTACTCAAGGGAGAAGGTAGAGGAAAAATTTCCTCACCTCATTTAGTAAAATATTTCGGGGAGAAAAATCCTCCCAAAATGGGGAGGTATGATCCATATTGGATCATTATATAATTTGTTATCTATCTTGGTACTTTTTGGGTAGAAACATTGGAGGAATTGGCTTGCAAGGCCCATTTTAATGGCAAGTCCCAGTTTGGAGATTAGGGGTCTGAAACCTTCTAAATCTATTTTGAGGAATCAAATGGAATTTTTTGGGTTCAAAAATTTTCAAGTATAACTTATATCCCCTTGATGCTATTATGCACATCGAGACCAAGTTTCCAATAGTGCAAAAGTCACCTCAATCGGAGCTCGTATGTGGAAGTTATGCTTCTTGGAAGTTGACCTACATTGTTTACCACCATGGTACGAGTGAATGACATGTCAATGCTTATTATTCACACGTGTGAAGGATATCCATGTGTGGGATTTCAATAATATTCTATAAGGTCTAAAACCTTATCACTAATTGAGGGTTGAGGAAGCAAAAACCATAACCCTAGAAAATTGTCGAGCTATGTTAAATACCGAGTCACTAGGAATAGAGGGGGTTCCATTATTTATCATTTTAATTTTTCCATAGTTGAGAAGAGCATCTAGGAGTGGTATTTTGAGAGCATAATAGAGGAGGTAAGAGATTCCGTAGTATCCATTCAGACCGTAGTGTCATAGATAACTCCATAATGAGTGCCCCTTTCTTTGTATTTGCATTTTCATAACTAAAGAAAAGAGATCAAAGCATAAGACTCACCTTATAGCTAGGTTTTCTCCCATATCAGGTTTTCCAGGATATATATTATGTTCAATGGTGTGGATGGTGTATTTATTTTCTCGTTCTTTCATTTCAATTTCAGTTATTTCATAAATTCAAGCACTAAGCTAGTAATAAGTAATATGGGATCTAATAAAATAATCTGCATAATCTAAGCTTTCAAAATATTACAAGATCTGTTGTGTCAAAATGTTCTAGTAGAATATCCATGACAATTTACAGATCAAAGGCCCTACTAGTGAATTCATATGAGTCCAAGTGGCAGGATAAGATTGCAATGTGGTGGGTATATTTACCATAATGTGTTCATGTATATGTAAAAGCATGCATGAAGAGGAAAAATACATAATAATATAATATCCATAAAAATGCTTGCTCAAGGGAGAAACAAGGGGACTATGATACCACAAGAGAAAAGAGGAAAGGGGGTTGTTGGGTAATTTGACCTTATCATTGTCCTTTGGAATACCATCCTTTCTTGCCATGATTTCTTAAAAGTTGTCTTATCAATCTTTGACTTGCAGGTGTTGACTCAATATAAGTGTCATATCCGTCATATCCTTGGGAAGAGTGTGGGGTCTCATGTAATAAAATGTCTTCCATTATATTTTCCTTTTAGATTCTACCATCATTATGATAAGGCACCATTCATGGGCATGGGGAGAGTAGACGATCTCCCATGGTATGGGATGTTTCTACCTGGCATTCACGGTTGTTATGGATAAAGATAGTAAAAGTTTTCCATGTTCTTGTGGATGGTAAGTCTAATCCCATAGAAGTTGGCGTATCTTGTTGCTGAGAAAAGTGGAAAATGTGATGGTTTGAGAGAGATACCATGCATGGAATGTATACAATCACTGAGACAATACCTTTAAACCTGAGATCTTGTGACATTGACTATCTGAAAGACAAGTGTTTTATGTCCCAAGTTATTTCCAGAAGGGAGATAACAGATTAAACTCTTTCTGAACACACATAAAAGCATTGGAAGGAAGAATAATTTGAGAGAGTATTGAGTAGAGAAAGAGAGGGTTTTTCTTATGTTGTGTGGGCAAGTGGAAGAGAGTGCCATGGTTGGTCTTGGAGAGCTATGCAGTGAGTATATCACTTGTCATGAAAGTAATGGGTTGGGCTGAGTGAGTTTAGAGTCATGTACGCGATTCTTTCACCCTAGTGGTGTCATGGTATGGCTTGGGTGTACAACCCATCGTTGATTCCTATGATTGGGTGGAAATCACTCCTCAAAATCCAATTTGGTGGATATGGCTTTATTGAAAATAAGTGTTGGCGCATAATTTATCAAACCAGGGTCCTTCTCAGGTTATCAACAAAAGGCACCGAGTAGTCTAGAGCGCTGTCATTTTCATCTCTTCTGAAGAGAATAAGTCTCACCCGAAGTGCAACCAAGTCAAAAAGATAGGGAAGGGCAAGGAGAATACTTAGGTGGGATTCTAGAACCTTCAAGATTCACCATGATCTTGCACAGGATAGACTAACTACAAAACAAACCTGAACTCATTCATACTGGAAATAAAGACACTTAAGTTGTGCAATCATTTGTACACAGAGACAACATATTGATCTTATCAAGCATAAAAAAGTACTATAAGGAGACAATTCATAAGCATAAACACATAATGACACATTATATTTCAAAATTTTAAGTCCTTATTTATATATTGGCAGTAGAGCTTCTTGGATACAATCTCAGAGATAAAAATCAATACTCTGTTACAACTCCTGACTCCGGACTCATGTCACAGAGCTCTATCTACCCTTTTCCCAATAACTGTATACAAATTACAATTACAGAACCTTTTCTCAACTACACCCAACTATAATCAACACTAACAACCAATAATAACAACAAAAACCCAACCAACAATAGCCAACCCAACCCTTTTACAATAGTATGCATCTCATATATAGGCTAAGTAGAATCTTCTAGCTTTGGGCTTGCATGCTTTCTTGTTCTGTTGTAACTACTTTTGCCTTTCTGGTGTTGCGCTATCCCTTTTTGCAACTGATTTCTGTTCCTTTACTTGCTCCACTATCTATCTCTTTTGTAGATTGTGAAACTCATGTTTGACCAAAACTAGGACTGTACTCCTTCTTGCACAATCTTCAACCCAAAAATGAAGGGCCCAACAGGCTCCGATCACAAGCCTTGACTCGCTCTCGAGTCAAGTACTTGGCTCTTTCGCGGCTTCCAGGAGTGCACGTTGCTTTCCCTTCTCCTCCTTCTCTGCTTTGATTTTACCTTCTTCTTGCACTTTCTCTTTTTCTGCCTCTTCAAATGAAGGGCCCAACTCTAGGACCAACTCTAAGGCCCACTTCCTGACTTCCTGGAAACTCCTAATTTTATCCTGCCACTTCTTGGCAAGGTGATATGAAAATAGGGGGTTGACTTGTTATGCTATGCAAGCACCCTCTACTTCATTAAAATTAAACTTTTCAGGACCTTGCTCAATGTGTTAAAATATGCAATATAAATTATGTGCCAAGTTTATGCATCTTCTTTTAAATATTCATGTGTGAGGAAGTTTTCTTTTAAAATGGTTAAATATGTGTTTTAAATAAATACATAGCAAACATAACTTGCAGCAATAAATCATCAAACTCACAACAATAACAAGATGATAAAGGAGTTCACCCCTCTCTGGGCTACATCTCCTTGAGCCTCCTTCAATGGACTTGGTTCTTTGGGATTAGTTTGTCAAAGATTATTTTAAAAGATGCTACTCAACTCCAATGGAAATAATGACTGTAACATTGGGTTCAGAATACATAAAAACCCCAGAAATGACTAATAGAACTCTGAAAACGGATCATGGCTCATCCAGGCATGACCTCTTCTACATGTGGCCTTGAGATTCCCTGAGCTTCCTTGTGGAAAAAACACCTGCAAAAGTCCTCAAATGCCTCTGAAACCTATCCCAATGTGTTCAGAGCATAACAATTAGCCAAAAATGACTATTCAATCTCAGAAAATAGATTTGGGCTCATCTGAGCATGACCTCAATCAATGAGGGCTTCAAGCTCCCTAGAGCTCTCTGAAACTTCAATGGTGAAAAACCTACAAAAGAAGTCTTCAAATGACTTTAAAAATAGTGCCAATGGATTCATAACATCCAAAAACCCCTAGCTAGGCTTTTTTAGCACCTCATTTGGCCAAAAAATGAAGAAGATAGGCCTCCTGCCATTTTCTTCCTTCAAGCTTGCTGTCTCTGGTTCACCAAAATGCACCTTTGTACGTTCAAGCTAGCACACGCGCTCAAGCTCGTGCTAAAACATAGCACCGGGCGCAACCACAAAATGATGCGAACTATAGGACGGTTAACGAAACTAAAGCCCCCATTCGCCAAACCATTGGGCATATGGGTAGGCACCCGAAACCGAGGGATAACTGTTTTAAAAACCAAATCCCCCACGCGCAAAGAGGCAAGGTCATATGGTAAACATAGAAACTGAGGGCTGGTGTTGTAACCATTGAAAAATCTGTGTGCATTTAATATGGTGGTCACATGGTAGTGTGTGCCACCGGGGGCTGGGGCTAAGCCCCAGCCCGAACGCGCCCCAACTCAACACATATTCAAACTTAAATAGTTACAAAACCATATGTTTAAAAGGGACCAATGCATGGCATGCCAGTTGGGCTGCCTTTGTCAAATATTTTCCAATGGGGGAGGTCCAGGGTTTGATCCCCATGGACTCCATAAATTTTAAACAAACAACCAAACCAATAACATGGTGCCATGTGGCAGCCCATGCTTGGGCCACGTGGCACCATACCATTTGTCAAAATGATGCCACGTGTCACAACAGAATTCGTCCACATCTGCCAATCAATGATTTCCATGTCATCAACTGCCACTTCAGCGTACGCACATGCCACATCATTGTACGGCCTCTGCCACGTCAACATCCATATGGACTGTACGGACTGTACAATCAAGACAATGTTTTTTGCCTGTTTGATGATTCGACCAGAACATGGTATCTCACTCATCCGATGTTCGTTTGAACCCAAACGAGTTGCATTGGGTTCGTGACGAAAAGGGATACACACCCATTTGTTTTGAGGCAATTCCAAGAACTTTGATTTTTGAGCAAAATTTTGACCCCTGGTCCAGATTCTGATCACAAGGAGTGAGGCTTCAGTGACAAAATGTTGAGTCACATCTGTGATACATCCTTTGGGATTAGATGCAACCAGATAATTCCATTCAGAGTCATCTATAACATCTACCTGATGCATCTGTATATACATTGTCTGGATGTTAGGTCAAAATTTGCGCAACTCCTTCTTGGCTACGGATTGCGCCTCAAACAGAGCGTTCAACTCATTGTCTGCTTGCTGGATTTTATCGAACTTGTCCTATTGCTCTAGAAGATCCATGGTGACCACAAATTCCTCATTGAGAAACTATATTATTGCGCACACGTCCTCTAGAGTTCGGTTGCGCCTTGCGATAATTCCCATCCAGTCATTGACTTCTCGAAAGATCTTTGTGCACTCTGTTGTGTGCTTGTGTAGTGCTGCTCGAGCATTGTTACCTTCCAACACTATTTTCTACATCTACTCTTTCAGCTTCCGAGATTACTTCTTTGCCTCTTGCTAACTCTCCCGCAACTGCACTTCCAACTTCTCTACGCGAATGACCAGCTTTGACCATGCTCCCCAGAGTAGCTTGATCTGATGCTCAGGTTCTCCTGCAGCACTGGACTCTGGCAGTTGTGGTACTACTTTCCTTATTTCCATCCAAGCTTCAACAAGCGTCTCCTAGAATCTTTCCAGTTTCTTCTTTTCTTGGATCTTGGCGTATTTTTCCTGTGTTCTGCGTGCTTAACCAAGGAGTGCTTCCTCCCTTGCAAACTATGTAGTCCTTTCAACTTGATGGATCCTCTGCTCTAGTTGATCAGTTGAGGCTCCGATCATACCGACTAGCTACGTTGTTGGCCACTGTGCAAGGTCAACGAAAGAATGGGTGGCTTCCTTGGGTACTCGGATTTGCAGTGGGAGTCAACTGGCTGTTGAATTCTCTAAAGGTGTTTCCACCTCCTCCTCTCCTGTAGATGGTCCTAGCGTAAGCCTTAACCTCAACGCCGATGGTAGGAATGTTAGAACATCTGTTCTGGCTAGGCAGAGTTGCAACAACTCTGTGCACTGTTGAGGTTTTTGGAGGACTAGCTCCATCTGTTCCTGTACCAATGTTGTGCTTTATCTTGAGGCCATCTGAGGTTCCTTCTGAACCTCTGGTATCTCTGCCTCTTTGTGGACCTCAGCTTCTGGGGTTGCGCTTCCAATATCACCCTCAAACTTGGTCATTAAGGAAGTGTGCTGAGGAACGAGGAGTTGCAGCTTCAGTCCTCCTTGCATCTCTGTTGAGAATGGAGTGTCCTAAATTGGCACAAAGGGTATGATCTGCTGGTCTTGGGCTTCAGGGTTTGGGCCATGAAGTTTTAGCCTATGTTTGGGTACTTATGGGTTTAGACCAAGGAGTTCTAGTCTCTGCTCGAGTATCTCTGGGGGATCCAACTACATGGGTTTTGGGTTGATGGTTTGGGATGGAATTATGATTTCCTGAGGTGGTGATGAAGGTTTCTCAGTGATGACGGTGGTGGATGGAGTGGTGTTAGGCTCAGGGTCATCCTAGATGTCTATAATGTGGCTTGCTCGATCCGCTAAGAGAGTGTGAGGAATGGTGGATGAAATGGGCTGGGGGCTTAGAACCTTGCTCGGGGAGATCCTCATCCTGGGTTTGTTGGTCATTGGCTCTATGATGAATGCAACAATGAGAATTTCGTTGACATCCTTACCTGTCAACATAGCTTTCTCTGGAAGCTGCGGGAACATAGGTAATGTTCTCTTCTTTCACTCCAGTGGCTACGTCTCTTCCTCCTCGTCAGAGTCCATCTAGACTGGGGCTTCTTTCTTTGGTACCTCTAGGCCTGATCTCGGTCCTACCCCTGCTTCCTGACCCCTCTTCTTCAGTAGATCCGCAGGAAAAAGGCAATGCATCCCTGACTTGTGCAGGTTGCGTTTGAATCCAGGCCATGACATAACCTCCTTGTCAAAGTCCTACTCATCTAAGTAGAATGGAAGCATGCGCGAGTGGAAGTCCTCTCTGTTGGCATACCTTGGCCACACAAATGTATGGTGGAGGTTCATGCTGAATGCAATGTTCTGCATCTTGCAGTTGAGAAATTACTGTGGAATGCACAACCTTTGAGTTGCATCGAACAACCTATTGTACCATTTGGAGAACACCATGTTGTTGAAGGTGATGTTCTCCGAGTCCAACCTTAAATGCCAAGGATTGAACATCTTTTCCAATCTCCCTTTATCTACTGGTGACAATGGTCTTCCTACGGGTGGCGTCCACTTCAACATTGCGAATGCAAGCAACAAGTAGCCATAGGTGAAAGTTTCACCTTTCTCCTGTGCTTCCTCGTAGGCTACCAAGAGTTCCTCCAGTAAATAACTGCATCAGTTGAAGAAAACGCCATTGGTGCAAAAATCTGCCACTGATAGAGCATCCAGTGTACACTGTCCTTTGTAGTAAGACTGCATGACCTTGCTAGCAATTATATAGCAACCAGTATTGACCGTCTCAGGTAGTATGGGGTCGATCTTGGCTGT
>SNQJ01S0107810.1:0-29572 GCA_010110895.2 Picea sitchensis | reverse complement strand
CCATGTAAGTTGGGCTTATCTAAAATTATGAAATGAAAGTTTAAAATAATAACAAAAAGTTTAAATTTGTATCCACGTAGAATTAATGATAATAAATGTCATATGATAAATAATTACTAATGGAAATACAATATAATATATAATAATAATATATTAAATTAATATATGATTATAATCTATAATAATAATTTGTAATATAAAATATAATAATAATATAATATAAATTAGGGATGGATAGGAATTTTTGTCTGTGGTTTTGTGCGACCTCTGCATTTAGGGTTACAAAGGGAATATGAAGCCACTTTGTTAAGGGGAGCTTCCCCATGGGCCCGCCTAGTGGGAGCTAAAGGTTTGCATGGCATTCTATGAGGAAGAGTTAGATTTTTCTCTGGATTTGTTGGATGCACAGTTGATCTAGATTATGACAGTTGGCATTTGCAGCTTCGAGCCTTCAAAAATTCCCTCATGCACGACACGTATGGGTTCCTCCCCGACATATATCCCTTTGGGTGTGTTGTTATATCTTCCCAGCCCTATTTTTGTGCCCTCGTTGTCATCTTCTCTTGGTGTGGGTTTGGGTTTGGAGGTAGGCTTGGATGAGCGAATCGGCACCCTGGATTTTACTATGCCAGATTTCCTTCAGAACCCATGTGGCCAAGCTTGCTCTGATAATTTTTCACTAGACAGTCTATCTTCATATGCATTTCCTCTAAAGTTTGGCGACTTTCCGACACATCAATCTCTTGTTTTGGAATATTCAACCATGATTGAAGGTTTTTTCAAAGATGTTGACACAGCAAAGCTCCCTTCAGGGGTGTGTGGCCCTTCTATAGACCTTCTTCCTAACCGACATAGCACTCTCCCTCCATATCTGCAAGTTTTTTCTCAGGAACAAAACCCTATTGTGATCCCTAGCAAAAGGTCTTCATGTAAGCAGGGGAATGCAACCCAAGAAGGGTTAACCCTTGACCCTCCCCCCCAGTAAGTAGATTGTGGAGATGATCCAGACCCCTCTAACATAAAGAAAAAGAAATCCAAGTGCGTGAAATCTATCAAGAGATCCATTCTCCTTGAAGTTGGTAGATATATTACAATGGCACATGTGGTTGAAATGTTTGAATTAAAAATGGTTGGTAAGGCACACGATCGGGACTTTGGGGAAAAAACCATCAAAGAATGGGTCACAAAATATTGGTCAGATCAACTAAACAGCCCCCCAACTGTAAAAATTATGGAAAAGGGATGGATATTATTCAAATTTTCATCGGGAGAAGATGTTGTGTGGCTTCTAAAATCCTATGGGTCAATGGATTCGACGTCGATGCTGCTAAAAAATTGGAATCCCCTCTTCGACCCTAGCTCCAATCAAATGGATGTGGAACTTCTTTGGGTAAGACTCCCTGCACTCCCCCTTGAGCTTTGGACCTTTGAGGGTTTTCATATTGTAGGAAATGCAATTGGAACTTTCATGGAAGCTGATATGAGTTTCTTATCAGGAGATGAAATGATAATGGCTAGAATTTTGGTAATGGTGGATATGAGGGGGGGCTGAGTGGAAGAAATGATGTTGAAAATAGGGGAAAATACAATAATACAAAAACTGGACTATGAAGGGATACCCTTCCAGTGTAGGTGATGCCACAAACATGGAAATTTAGTAGGTCAATGTAATCTTCCTTTCCATGAACAAAAATCTTGGCAACACCCCCCCACAGTGATGCAGGAACATCGTAAGCAGCCAGCAAAGCAAGCGTGAAGGCAAAAACAGCTGGAAACGCACCAACGCACATTTTGAAAATGTTTTAAATTTAAATGAACATACATTAATGTAATAGTTGGGAGGCGTATTTACATTTATGTTTTGGAGATTGTAAACAGATCTTGAGCGTTGCTCTCATCTTTCGAATGTGAAGGCATTTATTTGTATTGAATGTAAAGTAGGTAGCTTTTAAGTCTGATTAGATAGCTTAGAGTTGTAGGGGGGGAACTCATAAAAGACACCCTCTCTTGTATCATTGTATCATTCCCAATTGTATCAGTTGAGTAAGTTGTAGAGCTGTAGAGAGAAAGAAAACAGAGAAAAATCCATGTACACGAACAACTGAGTTAATATATGAATGCTTTGACTCAATTTCATGGTGTTATTATGCTTATTGTTTACATCTGTTGAATGGTATGTTTACAGCGTTTTGTTCCTCTGTTATGCATTTATTTCAATGTTGTGTGTGTATGAATGCTCTTAAATTCATGTTGAATATATGAAATCGGTGAGGAGAGAAGAATGATTTTCAATTGTTTCTCTTCCTGAGAAATCCTACAAAGAGTGGAGTGAACGTCTACAAGGTGTGCGTCGACGAAGTTCTGAGTTTTATCTCAGAAATCTCAGGAGAGATATCGTTGTCCTCATACCAACAGAAGCACAGAGATAGTACAGAGTCATGCAAGGCATGCACAGGAAGATTGAAGTCTTAGACTTTATCAACCAAGGAGGAAGGTTGAGGGACTGTTGTTGCAAGGAGTGCACAAAGTCAAAGGATCAAATAACCGGAGATTATTTGTGAATCCCGCAAGGAGTGCGTGTAAGAGCCCTAAGAAAACCCCTGAGGTTACGACAGAAATATTAGGAGGGAAAGAACCTTGAAGAGTTCAAGGGAAGGTGAGTGGTGGAGTTACTCAACAGGAAGGAAGCTCAGAAGAGTTGACACCAGAGCGTTCAGTGAAGGAATATCAAAACAACTAGAATGGACGGTGGAGTCACCTCAAGGAGAAGAGTCGATTTGTCATGGACCATTGGATCTTGCAGGCCAGTGGAGAGATTTAGGTCGAATGTTTCTCATCAATCATAAGCTCAGGAGGAATAGTGGTTGTTGGATTCGGATGAACGAGGATCGTTGATCTCACGTCCTTGAATTTCTCCGTTTCAGAATTCGGGAAGTGGAGAAGGTTGTGACTTGGATTCGAGAGTCGTGAACTCCTGATTCGCGAAGTCCCAAAAGAACCAAGACCGTCAGATCGTCGGGGAGCTCAGAGCCATTGATCTATGGCAGGGGGTTGTCGTGGTTTCAGAAGTTGACGAAAGGAGTTGTTGCATAGAAAAACGCCAATACGCGAAATCCTGGGTGCCAAAAATATTTGGCCCCAGCTCATAGTCAGAGGTCACATCAGGGAAAAGTCAAGGGAGGAGTCAAAGATACGTTAGCCCTTTTGGGTTTCGGGGATTATCGAGATAGGAGGGCTCGCATATGAAATCGCGAAACCGTGAAAGCCGAAACACCCATTTGGGTAAAGGTTGTGGTCATATCAGAGGTCACGTGGAAGTGAGTTAGCGCTTAGTGCTTCTTCACGTGGGTGCAGATCCAAAGAAGGACCTATGGTTACACACTAGTGTGTGTGAGTGATTTCCTGTAGGGAAATCAAAGAGTCAATCAGACTCTCAGGAATATTTAGAACGATCCTAAGACCAAGAGGTTGCGTAGAACCTGCTGAGGTAGGGGGTGCTGCGTCAGAGTGGTACCAAAGCCTACAATCATTTTTTTTTGTTGGTGAAAAGGAGATAGAAGGCTAGTCATGATTTGGACTCTGTGAGGGACAGGTTTGAACAATGCCGCCAAGAAGGAGAGAAAGAGCTATGCCCGATCCAGCCATGGAAAGGGAGATGAGAAAACTACGAGCTCAACTAGATTCTATGGAGACAGCACATAGACAGACAGCTAACGTTGGAGATGTCAGTGAGGCTGAAAGAGAAAATGAGGCTGGAGCAGAAGAAGAAGTCGCAACCGAAGACGTTGCATAAGAACGTCTATTCAGATTTGTTGCAAGAATCGGAGCCAGAGCAAAGATAGGCATTCCAATGTATGAAGGCAACTTAGATGTTGAAGAGCTGCTAGATTGGTTTAGGGCTCTGGATAAATACTTTGACTATGAGGATGTCAAGGAAGATAAGAAAGTTAAACATGACATCACCAGACTGAAAGGGCATGCATCACTGTGGTGGGACGAACTGCAGGCTAACAGGCATTGCAAAGGAAAGCAAAGAATCAAAAGCTGGGATAGAATGGTTGAAAAAATGAAAGCCAAGTTTATACCCATTACCAAATCAATTTGTTTCGAAGAATGCAAAACTTGAGGCAGAAGATGATGATAGTGAAGGAATACACTGAAGAGTTTTACAAGCTCAACATTAGAGCAGGTCATTGAGAAAGTGATGATGAAAAGGTTTCCAAATACATGAATGGTCTAAGATATGACATTCAATATGATATAAGCATGATGACAATTAGAAATGTGGAAGATGCTTATCAAATGGCTCTGAAGGATGAAGAAAATTAGCCCGAAAGCAAGGTGAAAGAGGCCGAGGTCGAACTCAGAGCAGAGGCAAATAAATTGCCCATGACAGAACTCAGAAGCTGAAGGAGGAAGAAAAAAAACCTCGCACTCACCTTGAAAGTGGAGGAAGTTCACAAGGGAGACAGTATGCCGACAAGAACGCTTTTCCACGAGCAAGAGGAAGAGGAAGAGGCAGAGAAGGTGATATAAAATGTTTTGTTTGTGGAAATATCGAACATAAATCCTTTGAATGCCCTGATAGAAAAAAGGATGGAGGCGAAGCTCACATTTTAGAAGCACAGAAGCGAAATGTTGAGGCAGAAGATGCAGAAGGCAGAAGATTCTTAATGATGAGGAAATTTCTCTTAAAACCAGAGAAAGAGATAGAGAATCCAATCCAAAGAAACAGTTTGTTCAGAACTGCTTGCAAGACCAAGGACAGGAAATGCAAGGTAATAGTGGACAGTGGAAGCACAAATAACCTAGTATCCACAGAAATGGTGGAGAATATGGAATTGGAGACAGTTGCACATCCGAGCCCATACAAGGTTTCGTGGTTGCAAAAGGGACATCAAGTAACTGTCACTAAACAATGCTTAGTTGAATTTAAGATAGGGGGATATAAGGATGAAATTTTATGTGATGTTATTCCCATGGATGTCTGTCATCTTTTGTTGGGGAGACCCTAGAAATATGACAGAAATGTTGTTCATGATGGGAGAAGGAACACATACACCTTGGAAAAGAATGGTAGAACGCATATGTTATTGCCAATTAGAGACAAGGAGGTGAAAGCATAAGCCAACAATACAATACTTCTCATGAGTGGGAAGGAGATTCTTGATGCAGTCAAGAAAGATGAAGAAATGCAGTTTGTCATGGTAAGAAAGCCTAGAGTCATTTTGACCAGTACCAAGATAGATGATCTACCTGAGGAAATTCAGGAACTGCTAGAGGAGTTTGTTGATATAGTGGTGGACAAATTACCTTGTTCGTTGCCGCCCATCAGGAGCATAAATCATCACATTGATCTTATACCTAAAGCAAGTTTGCCAAACAAGGCAGCGTGCAGATTGACACCACGAGAAAATGAAGAAGTCAAAAGACAAGTCCAGGATTTGATGGACAAAGGATTGGTTAGAGAAATCTTGAGTCCATGCGATGTACCTATAGTGTTAAGCCCCAAGAAATATGGTGGTTGGAGAATGTGTACAGACTCGAGAGCCATAAACAAAATCACCATCAGGTATAGATTTCCTTTACCTAGGATGGATGACTTGATGGATTTCTTGAGTGGAGCAAAGTTATTTTCAAAAATTGATTTGAAAAGCGGGTATCATCATATTAGAATGAGGGAAGCTAATGAATGGAATACAGCATTCAAAACAAATGAAGGACTGTATGAATGGCTTGTCATGTCGTTTGGTTTGACGAATGCGCCCGGTACTTTTATGAGGTTGATGAATGAAGTCTTGAAAGATTTCATCGAAAAGTTTGTAATCGTATATCTTGGTGATATACTGATCTTCAGTAAGACCAAAGAAGAACATCTAAAGCATTTAACTACAGTGATAAGGAGATTACAGCAAGAGAAATTGTTGATTAATTTGAAGAAGTCGTATTTCATGAAGACAGAACTCATTTATTTGGGTTTTGTGATCTCTTCGAACAAGTTGAAAATGGATCCTAAGAAAGTAGAGGCAATTAGAGATTGTCCATCGCCGAAAAGTATCTTTGAAGTTCGAAGCTTCCATGGATTGGCTAGTTTTTACAAAAAATTCATCTGAAATTTCAATGAGATATGTGCACCAATGATGGACATAGTCAAGAAAAGACACAAATATTTTCATTGGACAAAGGAAGCAGAGAAGAGTTTCTATTTGTTGAAAGAGAAGATAATTGGGCAGCCAGTTCTGGTTTTTCCAGATTTCAGCAAGAGATTCCAAGTGAGATGTGACGCTAGTGGATTCGTAATTGGAGCAGTCTTAAGCCAAGACAACAGGTCGATTTCATACTTCAATGAGAAGCTGAATGAGAGCAAAGTGAAATATTCCACGTATGACAAGGAATTTTATGCAGTCATACAGGCGTTGAGGAAATGGAGGCATTACTTGGTTCCGAAAGAGTTTGTCTTGTATAGCGACAACCATGCTTTACAATTCATAACTCGACAGGAGAAATTGAACCAGAAGCATGAAAAATGGGTTGAATACATGCAGAATTTTACTTTTGTTATAAAACACATTTCTGGAACTGCTAACAAAGTTGTTGATGCTTTGAGCAGGAAATGTTTGATTTTGCAGGAGTTCAGAGTAAAGACCTTAGGTTTTGATAACCTCAAGGAAATGTACAGAGATGATGCAAATTTCAAAGAAGCCTATGAAGCATGTGAGAATCCACTTCTCAGAGATAGAAGCCAATGGACTGAATATATGATTCAGGATGGACTGATGTTCAGGGGTAATCAGTTGTGTATTCCGAAGAGTTCTATGAGAGAGAACCTTCTGAAGGAAAATCATAATGGAGGATTGGCTGGACATTTCGGCCTTGATAAGACTTTTGCGCAACTAAATGGCTCATATTATTGGCCAGGGATGAGCACAGATGTCAAGAAGTTCATGAACAAGTGCAGAATTTGCTAGCATGCGAAGGGAAAGAGACAAAATGCAGGGTTGCATCATCCATTGCCAGTACCAGAGAGGCCATGGGATGCGGTAAGTATGGATTTTGTGTTAGGACTGCCAAGGAAGCAAAGAGGATGTGACTCAATTTTTGTGGTAGTCAATAGATTTTCCAAAATGGCACATTTCACACCATGTCAAAAAACCAGTGATGCAACTCACATAGCAAACCTATTTTTCAAAGAAGTTGTTAGACTTCACGACTTACCCAAGAATATTGTATCGGACAGGGATACCAAATTTGTTGGTCATTTTTGGAGGACCCTATGGAAAAAGATGAGGACTCATTTATCTTTCCGCTCAGCATATCACCCTTAGACGAATGGGAAAACTGAGGTAGTAAACCAAATCTTGGGAGATTTATTAAGGAGTTTGGTGGTTGAACATCACAGTCAGTGGGATCAGATTCTGCTGCAAGTGGAATTTGCATATAACGATTCACCAAACAGGACTACAGGACAAAACCCATTCTAGATCATGTATGGAATGCAGCCGAGAGGAGTATCTGAGTTAAGAGACTTAGAGAAGAGTGAATTCAGAAGTGATAATGCAGAGGATTTTCCAGCAGGAATGCAGGAGCTCCACAGCAAAATCAAGGAGTGATTGCAAAATTCAAATCAAGAATATAAGCGCAGAGCAAATCATCACAGAAGAGAACTTCAGTTTGAAGTAGGCAATTTGGTTTTGGCGCATCTCAGAAAAGAAAGGTACACAAGAGGAACATACAATAAGCTGAAGATGAAGAAAATTGGGTCGTGTAAAATCATACAAAAGTTTGAAGGAAACGCTTATGAGATTGGATTACCAGATGGGGTAGGAATATTTCCCATATTCAACATAGCAGATCTGTATCCTTACAGGGATGATGAAACAGGAGCAGAAGAGAATCAGAAGGAAGTTCAGTGGGTTAAACAGATGCATGTAGTTGAAAGGCCACAGATGGAAAAGATTATTGATCAGAGAATCGGGAAGAAGACCCGAAGGAAAACATACTTTGAATATTTGGTCAAATGGAAAAGACATCCGATTGAAGATGCCAGTTGGGAGAGTGAAGAAGATATCCAAAGACGTGGAAAGACACTGCAGGAGCTAATGAACAGGAGTTCATGAATTTTCTAGCCAGAGGAGTATGATGCAGGAGCATCGTAAGCATCCAGCAAAGCAAGTGCGAAGGAAAATATAGTTGGAAACGCATCAGCGCACATTTTGAAAATGTTTTAAATTTAAATGAAGAGACATTAATGTAATAGTTGGGAGGCTTATTTACATTTATGTTTTGGATATTGTAAACAGATCTTGAGCATTGATCTCATCTTTCAGATATGAAGGCATTTATTTGTATTGAATGTAAAGTAGGTAGCTTTTAAGTCTAATTAGATAGATTAGAGTTGTAGGTGGGGGAACTCATAAAAGACACCCTCGCTTGTATCATTGTATCATTCCCAATTGTATCAGTTGAGTAAGTTGTAGAGTTGTAGAGAGAAAGAACACAGAGAAGAATCCATGTACATGAACAACTAAGTTAATATATGAATGCTTTGACTCAATTTCATGGTGTTATTATGCTTATTGTTTACATCTATTGAATGGTATGTTTACAGTGTTTTGTTCCTCTGTTATGCATTTATTTCAATGTTGTGTGTTTATGAATTCTCTTGAATTCATGTTGAATATATGAAATCTGTGAGGAGAGAAGAATGAGTTTCAATTGTTTCTCTTCCTGAGAAATCCTGCAAAGAGTGCAGTGAACGTCTGCAAGGTGTGCGTCGACGAAGTTCTGAGTTTTATCTTAGAAAGCTCAGGAGAGATATCATTGTCCTCATACTAGCAAAAGTGCAGAGATAACATAAAGCCATACAAGGCATGCGCGGGTGGATTTAAGTCTTAGACTTTATCAACCGAGGAGGAAGGTTGAGGGACTGTTGTTGCAAGGAGTGCACAGAGTCGAAGGATCAAATAACCAGAGGTTATTTGTGAATGTCGCAAGGAGTGCATGCAAGAGCCCTAAGAAAACCCCTGAGGTTACGATAGAAATCTTAGGAGGGAAAGAACCTTGAAGATTTCAAGGGAAGGTGAGTGGCGAAGTTACTCAACAGGAAGAAAGCTCAGAAGAGTTGACCCCATAGCGTTTAGCGGAGGAGTATCAAAAAAAATGGAATGGACGGTGGAGTCGCCTCAAGGAGAAGAGTCGATTTGTCGTGGACCGTTGGATCTTGCAGGCCCGTGGAGAGATTTAGATCAAATGTTTATCATCACTCATAAGCTCAGGAGGAATAGTGGTCGTTGGATTCGAATCAACGAGGGTCGTTGATCTCACGTCCTTGAATTTTGTCGTTTCGAAATTCAGGAAGTGGAGAAGGTTTTGATTCGGAGTCGAGAGTCGTGAACTCCCGATTCATGAAGTCTCAAAAGAACTAGGACCGTCAGATCGTCGGGGAGCTCAAAGCCATTGATCTGTGGCAGGGGGTTGACGTGGTTTCGAAAGTTGACGAAAGGAGTTGTTGCATAGCAAAACGTCGATATGCAAAATCCCGGGTGTCGAAAAGATTTGGCCCCAACTCATAGTTAGAGGTCACATCAGGCCAGAAAAGTCAAGGGAGGATTCAAAGATTCGTTAGCCCTTTCGGGTTTCGGGGATTGTCGAGATAGGAGGGATCGCATCTGGAATCATGAAGCCGCGAAAGCCGAAACACATATTTGGGTAAAGGTTGTGGTCATATCAGAGGTCATGTGGAAGTGAGTTGGCACTTAGTGCTTCTTCGCATGGGCGCAGCTCCAAAGAAGGACCTGTGGTTACACACTTGTGTGTGTGAGTGATTTCTTGCGGGGAAATAAAAGAGTCGATTAGACTCTCGGGAAGATTTAGAATGATCCTAATACTGGGAGGTCGCACAGAACCTGTTGAGGTAGGGGGTGTTGTGTCACACAGTCAAAAAGAGACCAGCAAGCAAATCCCTCGATGGGAAAACCTTCGAAGAAGAGAATATTGTTGAATCGCAGGGTCAAAGATCATAGCCAGAAGAGCCCCAAGACATCACAAAAAACCTGGATATGTATTTAGTCAAGGTCGACGATGGCATCAAGCACTCTCAACAAGATTTGGAGAATTTACCCCAACTCAGCACTTTCTCCCAAAAATCGTGCCAGGGGCCATCCCCTCCATTAGGTATGCTTTTTCCCTCATCTCCTCTTGTTAATTTGATGATTACTTCTTTCTATGTGTTGGGTTTGAATTGGTCCAATCCCCTGAAACCATTGTCTTCTCATTGGATACGGAGATGCCCCTCTCTTTTTCCCCTCTGAGACCCCCATTATCCTTGTGTTCCTTAAATGAAGATATCCCCCCCTTCACCGGATATCACTAAAGAATCCTCTTCCACTAAGGATTCAGGATATGTTTCAATTGCCTACCTTCTACGGAATCGCCAGGTGTTGGTAAACGGAGATAGAAAAAAAAATCCAGTAGGATTAGGAAGGAATCCCATCCCTTCTTCTGGGGGGAAAGGGAGGGGTAGGAAATCTCACCTATCTAAGGCCCAAAATAGGGCTTTAATGGATCAAGCAAGCGAAAGACAAAGAACCATTGTTGGGTAACTTAGAGTGCAAAATTCCTTGGGCAGACCTCCCAAATGAAAATCCTCTCTTTCAACTATAGGGGAGTGGTCAACTCCTCGAATAAATTGGCCCTCCAAAGGTTGGTGGATGTTTACCAACTAGTTATCCTTCTACTTCAATAGACTCTTGGGGATGAAGGTGGGATCTCTTCCTTCCTCGAATACCTTTTCCTTTTTGGAGTTTTGTTGGATCTGATGCACAGGGAAGATCGGGAGGCCTTTCCATTGGATGGAATACCAAAACTATTAAATTAAATGAATCCTAGGGGTGTGATTCTGGGATAGGACTAAATTGTCTCTCGTTGGATTTTGGAAGAGAGTTCTTGATTCTGAATCTATACGGGCCAAATTTATACAGAAATCGCTTTTGGGAAACTCTTTCTGGAAAATATTTTATCAGAAGCAAAGACCTAATTCTTGGTGGATATCTTAACTTTTCTTTGGGAGAAGCGGATTCATGGGGTCTGAAAGCAAGGTCGAATCCCTTGATAGATTTTTTCATCCTTTGGCTGGAATCCAAAAACCTTATTGATGTCAAACCCATCAAACTCCTACCTACTTGGAGAAACAAAAGGGTTAGGGAGAACAGAATCGCCAAGAGACTAGATAGATTTCTAATTGTTGATCAGTTGGTTGCAAGCCAGCTCTAGTTTAAACAATGGATAGGATGTGGTGGGGAATCTGATCATATGCCAGTTATTCTAGAAATTAGAGGAGATTCTTTGAAGCCTACAACCCCTTTCAAATTCAATTATTCTTGGTTGAAAGATGAAGAATACCATGATCTAATCAAATCCCATTGGTTTCCATACAATGGCCTGGTCTTGACACCTGCGGTTGTCCATATGGTAGAGAATATCAAAATGGTAAGATGACAACAAAAGAATGGGCCAGAACAAAGAAAGAAAAAGAGGATCGGGAGCTAAAGGATATTGAATCGAAGTTACAAGAGGCTATTAATTTAAACACAGAGGATTTTCTCTCAGAAGCCTCAAAAGAATAATTGCTTACAATGGAAAATCGCAAAAGAAGAATTTTGGAATATAGGGAAGCCACATGGAGATTAAAAAGCAGGGCTTTGTGGCTATAATGCGGAGATAAGAATGCCAAATTTTTTCAAGCCTATGCAAAAGGGAGGAAAGATAAAAATACCATTTGGAGTCTTCAAGATCAGTCTCAGAGGGAGATCACCTCTTTTGAAGGCTTGACACTTCTCAGTAAAGAACATTTCCAGAACCTTTTCAAAAGCAACCCCCAAGTATCTATTGCAGAGATATTTAGGATGGTCGTGTTTTTCCTAAGTTTTATGAATGAAGATACAAACTTATAAGTAATGGAGGAGGTCTCAAAATAAGAACTAAAGGAAATAATCTTCAACTTCCAAAAATAAAAAAGTCTTGGTCCGGATGGTTGGACAATTGAATTTTTTCAATTCTTTTTTTACCTTATTGGTCAAGATATCCTTCAGGTGGTTGAGGAATCCCAATCCTAAGGCTACATCCATCCCCCCCTCAATGAAACCTTCATAGATATTATCCCTAATAAGGATGACTGACACTCTCTTGAGGACTTTATAACAATCTCACTATGTAATTGTCTTTACAAGATTATCTCCAAGATAATATCTAGAAGAATAAAATATGTTTTTTCAGAACATATCTCGGGTGAAAATTTTGGGTTTCTGGAAGGGAGACAAATCAACAAAACCATAGGATTTGTGTGGGAGGCCTTACATTCTATGAAAACAAAAAAACTCAAAGGGGTGGTCTTCAAGATTGATCTATTAAAGGCCTATGAGAGAGTCAGTTGGGTGTACATTAGACTTCTCCTTACCCATATTGGCTTTGAAGTCCCTTTCATAAAATGGGTAATGAGTTGCATCACAAATGTTTCGTTTGTTTTTCTTATTAATGGAGCACCTGCCCCTTTTTTTCCAGCTGAAAGGGGCCTAGGGAAGGGATGCCCCCTTTCCACCATTTTATTTTTATTGGTTGTTGAATAATTAAGCATTGCAATTGCAGATGCAAAAAGGAGGGGAAAAATTTTAAGGAATCTCAATTTCCCTAGACCTTTGAATCACTCATCTCCTATTTTTGGATGATGTTCTTATTTTCTGCAATGGGAGTAGAGATAATGCCTCTTCACTTCAATCCATTTTGAACCCTTTTGGAGAAGCAACAGGGATGCTCATAAATGATAGGAAATCTACTTTGTTAGTACATAATATGAGTCTACCTGAAATAGAGGTGTATAAGGAGGATTTCCCATTTTCTCAACAATATTTGCACTTAAGCCTTAAATACTTAGGTTTTCAACTAAGGTTGAACAACTACAGAAATGAGGATTGGTCCTAGCTTTTAGAAAAGTTGGAAAAAAGACTAAATGCTTGGAGTTTCAAATGGTTGTCTAGAGAGGGTCAATTGGTGTCAGTCAAATCAGTCCTAGAATCCATCCCAGTGTATTGGATGTCTTTAGCCTGGATCCCAAAAGGATTACTGGAAAAAATAAGAAAAAATTGTTTCAAATTTGTGTGGGCTAGCTCAACAGATTATTTCTTAATGCCTTTGGTTCAGTGGTAGACCATTACAATCCCAAAATATTTGGGTGGATGGGGGCTAAAAAATATCTTCATATTCTCCAAAGCTTTGGCAGCTAAACTAAGTTGGAAATTAATCTCTACAGAGAATCTATGGATGAAGGTAGTAACTCAGAAATACATCCACCTGGATTCATTAATTGACTGGATCAAACAACCAATTAAGGAATGCCATAATTGCTCTATCATCTAGAAGGCTCTGATAAAATACTTCTCGGTCATTGGTGACAGTTTGGCTTGGAGGATAGGAAATGGAAACAAAGTAATACTAGGCATTGATCCCTGGTTGGGTAGTGGTCACTCTCATCATCTTCCATATGATGTAAGAAATGTGATACAAGGAAATGGCTTTCATTTTTTAAACAAAATTGCAGACCCTATTCAGTCAACCTTATGGTATCAAGCTTGGTTGAATTACACTCAGGTAGGTTTGAATGGAAATATGGTTTCTCATTAGGATACTATGTTGCAGGTCTCAAAGGTTCCCATGTAAGATTTTTTGACAGAGAAGGCGAGTTGGTCTGGCAGCATTATCCAAATGGCATATACACCCCAAAGATAGGGTACATTCAAAAACATATTCTCTCTCGTCAACAAGAACCCGTCTAATGGTGGAAGGGTTTGTGGAAGATCAAATTCACCCCAAAATAAAAAAATATCCATGTGGTGTGTAATAGTAAACAAGATCCCAACTTGGGATACAATGAAGAAGAGGAAAATTGAGGGGCCTGTTTGGTGTCCCTTGTGAAAAAATGATGAAGAATCCCATGTTTACATTTTCCTCAATTGTCCCTTTGTAAAATTGGTATGGCTTCATTTCTCACAAGTTTTGAATCGTTGATTTACTTAGCAAGGGATAACAATGGAAGGATCATGGAAATATTGGTGTCAAGACCTCTCGAACAAGAGCATTAAATCACTCCCACTAATAGTCATCTCATGAGTCTAGCTGGCCAGAAATTGTTGGGGACCTAACCTCCCTGACCCCTAACGTAGGTAGAATAATATATTTTCATGTAATAAAGGCCAATATTAATAAGGCCTAGCAATAAGGAAGAATAAATCAAATGTAAGAAGACCTAATAGAAGCTTCCACTTATAGAAGGATCTTTCTCTAGATTTTTCTTTTGGATAGAAATATTTAGTATAAATAGGAGTAGAGGGTATGAGAATATTGGTGTTGTATATTATTGTAATAGATCTCTTCTCTGTTGGAGGTTTCCCCCTCAAAGAGGCAAGTGAACATTGCTATCACTAATCAAGGTGTTCTTTCTTGTGTTATTCTGGTATTATTCTGGTATTGTTTTGGTTATATCATTGTTTTTCTGCCATTTCTAGCTAAAATATTTATGTTATGTATACTATTTTATATATGGAATACTACAAGTGGTATCAGAGCACTTTCCTTGGCAAAAAATTGTGGGTTAATTTTTTCAGGGTAGAGACGTATTATGTCGTCTTAAAGCTACAGAGATATGTCGTTACTTGCATAAACTCGCGGTCAGGGAGTCATACATGTAGGAAATACAAGCGGTACTTAAGCGCACATTGTTTGGCCACCATTGTAACCCATGTTGATACCCCTTCAAGTGGTAGTGCATCAGACAACACGTATATACAAATCAGCCTAGATCTCCTAAAGCCCTCCATAGATAAATCGATCGACCATATGAATGTTATAGTGCCACTGAGAACAGCACTCGGGAAGATACTCTCTAGTACTTGGGTAGTCGGGTAGTATGGATAAGGGAATGGTCTAGCCTCCTTAGTTGGTTCCCTGAGATATTGGGCCGAGTACTACTGTTGTACCCCGCACATATATCACAGAGTTATAGCACAAGGAAAACCCTTGTCTGTAGACACCATGCATAGCCTAACCCTAGGGATGGAAACAAAAACAAAACATACAAGATCTGTTGCCACGCAATTATGCCTCCTACATTTGGGTTGCGAAGTTACTACACGTTTCTTCCTATTAAGAATTTGGGAATTTAAACACTGCATTATTCTTCAGATTGGAGAATTTGAGCCCTATCCTGTTGGATTCCTCTCTTCACCCTTATCATAGTCATACCTATCATTTTTCAGAAAATTGTTTTTCCCATGGACCCAACCCCTTCCAACACCCTTATTTGGGCCTTACCCCATTATATTCCCCCTGTCACCCTGATCATCGTGATACACTTCACCCATAACCCATTTTATGTGTGGTCCCACCCGCCCCTTTTTGTTTTCCCTCTTCATCATGGCCCACACCCATAGCCAATACTTGGAAGCTCACTTCAATACCTTGTCCTCTAATTTCACAGAGACCCAACAAGAAGTGAGGTAGCTCAGTGCCAATTTTTCCACCATCAATAAAAACATGCATTCCTCCATCGACGCCAAAATGGAAAACATCAAACGCGACCTCGCTACCCAGATTGCATCCTTCACTACCTAGCTTGAATCCTTCACTACAATGATCTGTGTCAAGCTAAATATCCCTACATATATTCCCTCCTTTGACCCACATTTTCACTTCGAAGGTGAAACTTCCTCCAATTCCAATAATTTTCAGCCCCGTCACTTTCAGCGTGACCTAGGCCTTCCACGTGTGTATGTGAACAAATTTGATGGCTCAGATCCCACTAGTTGGGTAACTCAAATGGAACATTATTTATCTTTGTATGGCATTACAGGTGATTTGGGATAACTCTGGTATGGTGTTCTCCATATAGATCAAGAACGTTTGCAATGGTGGTAACGGAGGAAAAATTCCCGCCAAAGGTATGTGGCTTGGACACAATTTGTGGCAGAGCTTTATGAACGCTTTGACACTGGCACCAACCATTTAGGTTTTTTGACAAAGTTGAAACAATCTGGCATAGTGGAATACTTTATAGATGTGTTTGAGTGATTGGATTTCCATACAGAGGGAATGTCTGATGCTTTTTTCCGAGAATGTTTTATCAGTGACCTCAAGGATTATATGTGTTCCCATGTCCTCATGGCTTGGCCTCAGAGTTGGGTGGAAGTTGCTAAAATAGTTAAGGAAGAACAACAGGTTGTCTCTTCTCAAACCCGAAAACCCTCATGTATTTCTTGCCCTAAACCAATCACTCCCATTCCTCCTTCTACTCCACTAAATATCCATAAATTGACCAGGGAAGAAATGGATGAACGCCAACTCAAAGGCCTTTGTTATAATTTTGATGACAAATATTTTCATGGGCACAAGTGTAAGGAACAAAATATTTTTATGTCCATCTCTGAGGATGTTTCGGAAGACGATGTCGAGGCCCCCCTATGGCCGAGTCACTTGAACCGACTAATATGACCCCACCCTCCAACCCTCCCAAAGTCAAACCAGTCATTTCCCTTAATTCTCTCACTGAGTTCTATGCTTCCCAAACTCTCAAGATAATTGGTTATATTAAGCATCGAAAGGTCATCATCCTTGTTGAAAGTGGAAGCACCCTTAATTTTATTCATCGTTGAATTGCCCAAGAAACTAATTTCTATATATGTGTCATCAATCATTTTCAAATCATGATTGCCAATGGCAGGTCTATGAAATGTAGGGGGCATTGTGAAAATTTGCATCTCCAAATTGGTCAATACCACATGAAATATTATATGTTTGCTATCGACATGGGTGGTTGTGACATTGTGTTGGGTGCAGAATGGCTAAGGACTCTGGGTTCCATTCTCATGGATTTTAAGGAATTAACCATGCAATTCAACTAGGAGGGCTAACAATATAAGTTCCAAGGCATCATTGTCGGTTCCCTGGAGATCATCAATTCCCATTGCATGGAAAATCTCCTCAAAAAAGGTCATTATGGCATTATTGCACAACTCCATGACATTCAAGCCACTGAGACGCCCTTTGTGTCGCTGGACCTCAAATCCATCCTTTCCAAACATCAAGTTGTATTTTCCACTCCCCAGGGACTTCCTCCTTCTTGTGGTGTTCATGATCATTACATTCCCATTGTCCTGAGTATCCTTCCTCCCAATGTTCATCCCTATTGTCATCCATTTTCCCAGAAAAATGAAATTGAGAAAATTGTTCAAGAATTGCTCACCATAGGTGTTATCCATCCTAGTACAAGCCCCTACTCTTCTCCTATGGTCATGGTCCTTAAGAAAGAAGGTTATTGGTGCATGTGTCCTAACTTCCACGCCCTCAACAAACTCACCATCAAAGAAAAATTTCTCATTCCTGTCATTGATGACCTCTTGGATGAATTGAGTGGTGCCCAGTTCTTTAATAAACTTGATCTTCATTATGTCTACCACCAAACACATATGAACGAGGAAGACATTCCTAAGACTGAATTTAGAACTCATGAGGGCCACTATGAGTTTTTGGTCATGCCCTTTGGCTTATGTAATGCTACCTCCACTTTCCAAAGCCTCATGAATCATGTCTTTCGTCCTTTTCTCCATCATTTTGTCTTAGTTTTCTTTTATGATATCCTCATCTATAGTAAAACCTGGACAACCCATCTTGATCATGTGGATCAAGTTCTACATCTACTCTCTCAGCACCAAATTTTCATCAAATAATCTAAATGTTCTTTTGGAGACTCAGAATTTGAGTACTTGGGTCATATTGTTGGCAAGGCAGGTCACAGGGTTGATCCTAAAAAGATTGAAGCTATGCAGGATTGGCCTTGCCCAAAGAATCTCAAAAGATAATTGGTTACATTAAGCATCGGAAGGTCATCATCCTTTTTTACAGTGGAAGCACCCATAATTTTATTCATCACCACTTGCCCAAGAAACTAATTGCTATATATGTTTCGTCAATAATTTTCAAATCATGATTTCCAATGGCGAGTCCATGAAATGTGGGGGGCATTGTGAAAATGTGTGTCTCCAAATTGGTGAGTACCACATGAAATATCAGATGTTTGATATAGACATGGGAAGTTGTGACATTGTTTTGGGTGTATAATGGCTAAGGACTCTGGGTCCCATTCTCATGGATTTTAAGGAATTAACCATGCAATTCAACTAGGAGGGCCAACAATATAAGTTCCAAGGAATCATTGTCGGTTCCTCAGAGATCATCAGTTCCCATTGCATGGAAAAGCTCCTCAAAAAATGTCATTATGTAATTATTTCACAACTCCATACCATTCAAGCCACTGAGACACCCTATGTATCGCAGGACCTCCAATCCATCATCTCCAAACATTAAATTTTTTTTTCCACTCCCCAGGAACTTCCTCCTTCTCGTGGTGTTCATGATCATTCCATTCCCCTTGTCCCAGGTAGCCTTCCTCCCAATGTTTGTCCCTATCTTCATCCCTTTTCCTAGAAAAATGAAATTGAGAAAATTGTTCAAGAATTTCTCACTGCAAGTGTTATCCATCCTAGTATGAGCCCTTATTATTCTCCTGTGGTCATGATCCTTAAGAAAGAAGGCTCTTGGTGCATGTGTCCTGACTTCTGCGCCCTCAAAAAACTCACCATCAAAGAAAAATTTCCCATTCATGTCATTGATGACCTCTTGGATGAATTGAGCGGTGCCCAATTCTTTACTAAACTTGATCTTCGTTCTGACTACCACCAAATGCGTATGAATGAGGCAGACATTCCTAAGAATTCATTTAGAACTCATGAGGGCCACTATGAGTTTTTGGTCATGCCCTTTGGCTTGTGTTATGCTCCCTCCACTTTACAAAACCTCATGAACCATGTCGTTTGTCCTTTTCTTTGTCATTTTGTCTTAGTTTTATTTGATGATATCCTCATATATACTAAAACTTGGACAACCCATCTTGCTCATATGGATCGAGTTCTACATCAACTCTCTCAGCACCAACTTTTTCTCAAACAATCTAAGTGTTCTTTGGATCCTCGGAAGTCGAGTAATTGGGTCATATTGTTGGCAAGGTAGGTGTTAGGGTTGATCCTAAAAATATTGAAGCTATGCAGGATTTTCCTCGCCTAAAGACTCTCAAAATCTAATTGGTTACATTAAGCATTGGAAGGTCATCATCCTTGTTGACAGTGGAAGCACACATAATTTTATTCATTTCCACATTTCCCAAGAAACTAATTTCTATATCCTTGCCATCAATAATTTTCAAATCATGATTGCCAATGGCGGGTCCATGAAATGTGGGGGGTGTTGTGAAAATGTGTGTCTCCAAATTGGTTAGTACCACATGAAATCTCATATGTTTGTTATCAACATGGGCGGTTGTGACATTGTGTTGGGTCCAGAATGGCTAAGGACTCTGGGTCCCATTCTCATTGATTTTAAGGGATTAACCATGTAATTCAACCATTAGGGCCAACAATATAAGTTTCAAGGCATCATCATCTGTTCCCTGGATATAATCAGTTCCCATTGCATGGAAAATCTTCTAAAAAAAGGTCATGCTACAATTATTGCACAACTCCATGCCATTCAATCCATTGATACACCCTCTGTGTCACTGGACCTCCAATCCATCCTCTCCAAACAACAAGTTGTATTTTCCACTCCCCGGGGACTTCCTCCTTCCCATGGTGTTCATGATCACTCCATTCCCCTTGTCCTAGGTAGCCTTCCTCCCAATGTTCGTCCCTATCATCATCCCTTTTACCAGAAAAATGAAATTGAGAAAATTGTTCAAGAATTGCTCACCACAGGTGTTATCCGTCCTAGTACGAGCCCCTACTCTTCTCCTGTGGTCATGGTCCTTAAGAAAGAAGGATCTTGGTGCATGTTTCCTGACTTCCGCACCCTCAACAAACTAACCATCAGAGACAAATTTCTCATTCATGTCATTGATGACCTCTTGGATGAATTGAATGGTTCCCAGTTCTTTACTAAACTTGATCTTCATTCTGGATACCACCAAATACGTATGAACGAGGAAGACATTCCTAAGACTACATTTCAAACTCATGAGGGCCAATATGAGTTTTTGGTCATGCCTTTTGGCTTGTGTAATGCTCCCTCCACTTTCCAAAGCCTCATGAATCATGTCCTTCACCTTTTTCTCCATCATTTTGTCTTAGTTTTCTTTAATGATATCCTCATCTACAATAAAACCTGGACAACCCATCTTGCTCATGTGGATCGAATTCTACATCTACTCTCTCAACACCAAATTTTCCTCAAACAATCTAAATGTTCTTTTGGAGCCTCAGGAGTCGAGTACTTGGGTCATATTATTGGCAAGGCAGGTGTCAGGTTTGATCCTAAAAATATTGAAACTATGCAGGATTGTCCTAGCCCAAAGACTCTCAAAAGCTTGTGTGGATTTCTGGGTTTAACATGCTATTATCGCAAGTTTGTTAAGAATTATGGAAATATTGCGCCACCTCTCACTACTCTCCTTGAAAAGAATTCTTTCACTTGGACTCTCGCAGTTGATCAAGCCTTTCAAACCTTGAAGGCAGCCATGTGCACTACTCCAGACATGGCCCTTCCTAATTTCACAAAGACCTTTGTCCTAGAATGTGATGCTTTCGGGAGAGGAATTGGAGCAATCCTTATGCAAGATGATCGGCCTTTTGCCTTTACCAGCAAACAATTGTTAGAGAAACATTTGGGAAAATCAATCTATGAAAAGGAAACATTGGTTATTTTGCATGCAATGGATCTTTGGCGCCCTTATTTATTGGGGCAACGCTTCCAAATTAAGTATTTTTTTGGAACAATGTCCTTCCTCCCCAGAGCAACAAAAGTGGGTGACTAATATCTTTGGATATGATTATGAGATAATTTACAATAAAGGCAAAGACAATGTGGTTGATGATGCACTTTCAATAAAATATGAAGATAAAGGGTCCCTTTTTTCCCTCTCCTTCATTATACCATATTGGCTCCAAGTTGTTTGCCAGGAATGCCTACATGATCCCAAAATTTTGCATATGATCCAACAATTCCAAGCCAATTCTCTAGAGTCCCCAGGGTACTCTTGGCACAATGATGAGCTTCGCTACAAAGGTCGTTTGTATTTAAGTAAATAGTCACAACTTAAATCCACGATACTTTATGAGCTTCGTGCTACACCCATAGTTGGGCACGCAGAGTTTACCAAAACCTATGATCGGGTCAAACGTTTTTTTTTTTTTTTTCTGGGATGGTATGAAACAAGATGTTTGCAACTTTTTGGAAGAATTTGATGTTTGACAACGCAACAAGGGAGAAACAGTCAAATATCCTAGTACACTACAACCGCTTCTAATTCCACGTTTTATTTGGAGGGATATCTCTATGGATTTTATTGTGGGCTTACCTAAATCGAGAAATAAATCAGTCATCATGGTGGTCGTTGATCGTCTTTCCAAGTATGTTCATTTATGTGCTCTTGAAAACCCATTTACAGCTCCACTTTGTCTCAAATTTTCATGTATCAGGTCTTCAATCTTCATGGCATGCCTCATTCTATTTTTTATGATCAAGACCCCACTTTCACCAACAATTTTTGGCAAGAACTATTCAGGCTACAGGGCACCCAATTGCATCTTAGCACAGATTATCATCCCCAAACTGATGGTGAAACTGAAGTTGTCAACAAGTGTTTGGAAACATATTTGAGGTGTTTTTCATCGGAAAGGAAATATCATTTGGATTAATGGTTACCACTAGTTGAATGGTGGTACAACACTTCTTACCATACAACTACCTGCATGACTCCTTTTGAAGCAGTATATGGACAAAATCCACCTTCAATTCTCTCATACCTGCCAGGTGTCTCGAAGGTCTAGGTGATTGAACAAACGCTTATAGTTCGAGAGGCTATTATCCATACCCTCAAAGAGAATTTGGTCATGGCCCAGAATCTTATGAAGCAACAGGCAGATCAAGGTCACTTTGAACGTCAATTTGTTGAAAGAGACCAGGTGTTTCTTCGACTACAACCTTATAAGAAAACTTCTCTCAAGGCTGACCATTGTCAGAAACTGGCACCCAAATTTTATGGTCCTTATACTGTTCTCAAGCATGTGGGACAAGTGGCCTATCAATTATCTTTGTCTGGTCATTCTAAGCTCCATCTTGTTTTTCATGTCTCCTACTTAAAGAAGGTGATTGGAACTAAGTGTCAAAATCAAACCAGCCTTCCTAAGTTGGATGAAGAAGGATCCATATGATTGCATCCACAAGCAGTTTTGGACCAGTGTGAGCATCGTTTTCTTCATCACACCATCAAGGAAGTGTTATTCTAGTGGAAAGATACAACTTCAGCAGATGCCACTTGGGAACCAACTACTATTCTGCAACAATTTCCTCATCTCAAGCCTTGAGGACAAGGTTGTTTTTAAGGGGGAGGACATGTTAGGAACCTAACCTCCCTAACCCCTCACATAGGTAGAATAATATATTTCCATGTAATAAAGGACAATATTAATAAGTCCTGGCAATAAGGAAGAATAAGTCAAATGTAATAACAAATAATAGAAGCTTCCGGTTCTAGAAGGATCTTCCTCTAGATTGTTCTTTTGGATAGACATATTTAGTATAAATAGGAGTAGAGGGTATGAGAATCTTGGTATTGGATATTATTGTAATAGAGATCTTCTCTTCTAGAGGTTGCCCCCTCAAAGAGGAAAGTGAACATTGCTATCACTAATCAAGGTGCTCTTTATGGTGTTATTTTGGTATTATTCTGGCTACATCATTCTTGTTATGCCATTTCTAGCTATAATATTTATGTTGTGCATACTATTTTATATCTGGAACACTACATAAATGCTTCAATTTTCCATGATAAGCCATCACTTCCAGAAATTATAGCAACACAGGGTCTCATCATTCTATCACATTTTCCCCATATGGAAGGAACTAAGCCAATCATAATTATAAATCCGAAAGTGGTAGACCTCTCTATTCCTTGGGCCTACTTCGATGGAACCTCACAAAATAATAAATCCCTAAGAATGGGTGGGTTTGTTTTGCACCAATCCTCCACCCATTCCTACAGTCTCTATGGGGTTTGGACCAGCCACAAACAAGCATTCAGAACTACTATCTCTAAAAGTATTTCTTCTTTTTGCAAAATAGAAAGATGTCAAAGTTATTCAAGTTTTTGGAGACTCATTGTTGGTTATTAACTGGATAAGGAAAACATAAACTTTTTATAATTTGTTTCTACTACCATTGCTTGAAGAAGTTATGAACATTGTTTCTACCTTTGACTATTTCTCTTTAAAACATGCTTACAGGGAACATAATGAACCAGTCAATAGCCTCTCTAAAGCAGGTTTATAACTGGCTCATGGGATCATAAGTTTAAAGTAATCCAACAGGGATACAATTACAGAATTTCACTTCCAACCCCAGATTTAACTCGGCTCTTTTTGGATGATGTGGTAAAGAAAATAAGGATTTGTATGGACTTGCTTGGTACTTGACGGATTGTATACAACCTTATTTTTTGTATTATCTGATATATTGGTTGAAGCTCGGTCTTCTTCGACAGATGTTTTGACACCTTGATGTTGGAATTTCAGCATGGTCCACAGCAATTACTCTCTGGATTTATTTATTGCAGTCTATGTATAAGCGTTTGTCTCTGCAAGTGTAAAGAAGGCTATATTTCTTTTTGGAATACTGCTTGAGCAGTTGGCGGCTATATGTGACATTTTGTGGTCCCTTATTTGTATATTCATGCTCAGGACTACTGGTTTTTGTTTTATGAAGTCTCACCATGCCAAAAAAATCATAAAAATGCATGCCATAGCATGTATTTATGCAGAATGTAATTTTCTTTTTCTCCTTGAAAAAAAATTACGATTTTTTCCTTTGGAAAAATAATATAATATAAATTCATAACCATAATATAACAACACTAAAATATTGTAACCACATTAAAAAATATTATAAGAACATTATATTATGAATTAATACTATACTATAAATATTCCTAAATGCATATGAATCTCTTACTATGAATTAAAGGAAACTCATAGTATGAATTAATATTACAATAGGAAGGTACATGTGACAAAAAGGGAAGTGATTATTATATTATATGCATTAAATATTATATAACAACTATATAATAATATTTTTTTTCCAAAGAAAAAAAACGTAATTTTGCTTCATCATTTGAGAACAAAATTAAATTTTGCATATACACCTCTTGGTGTATTCATGTGATATTGGAGTCTATAGCATGATTGCTATTGATGTAGTTTGAGTTATATTTCTACAATTGTGTCTTCAAAAAGTCTTATGTTCCCTTTAAGGATTGTGTACTCAAATGCTATTGTATGTAGCTCAGCGAGTCCCTAAGTTAGATTGTTGTGTGCATAGTGTTCATATGTATTCGTTACAATTTGTATACAAAGATGATCTTTTGAATCTGTATTGAGTTGTAAATGAAATCATTCCAAAAAAGATTGGTGTAGATATTCATGGGCTTGATCATTTTGGTATCCTGTTACTTTCCATTGGCCCGTAGCCAGATGAACCCCCTCTTTCGACCTATGGTCCGCTTCTTTATTGTTCTCCATGTAGACATGTTGGAAAATAAGTGAGTCAAATGATGTCTGTAATCAAAAAATATCTTCCACTAAGGTAGCCAATCTTGTGTTTGTGCATCTTTGTGTTCCTTTAATCCAATTTATGACATTTAAGGAGTCCCCAAAAACATTTAAGGAGTGACAACCCTTTTCAATGGAAAAGGCAATGAGAAGTTTGAGGCTCATTAGTTCAGCATAGTTGTTTGTTCCTGTCCCAAATCTAAATGTCATAGAGTAATAGTGAGATTTTGAAAGATAGAGGATTCCTCCTCCCCCACAATGATTGTGTTGAGAAGCCCCATCAAAAAAAACCCAGGGAGAAGATTTGACAATCTTGACCTCCTCTGATTGTCTGTATTTGACTCTAATATTCTGGGGGGGTAGAGAGGAAAAAATAGCTAAACTCTTGGTTGTTGTGATCTTCGATGCCAAAGGAACTCCTTTGAATATAAGAAAGTTTCAAGCCAGCCAAACTCCCTAGATGATCAAAAGAGGTAGCTCTCTAAATCTTTTGTAAACTCTGTAAGTCCACCAAAATTTCCAAGCGTGTTCCAGATCTTGCCCCGACCAACTACAAAGTAGGTCTAAAAGTCTGGAAACTTCAATCCACACTTTGATGGTATAAATGTAATTTAGAAAAAGATGTATAGTAGTCTCTCCTTCATATTTGCAGAGGGTACACCATCTTGGGCCAGAGAAATTCCTCTTCTATAGAATATCCCAAGTAGTTACTTTATTGTTTAAGACATTCCACATAAATAATATTGTTTTGGTTGGACATTTTAGCTTCCAAAGATTTCCCCACCACCATACAGTCTATCATTGAGCCAAATATGAGTTTAATTTTAAATATCCCAGCTTTGGAGTGTAGAACCCTTAAGGTGTCGAGTCCCATATCAGTTCATCCTCACAATCCTTGAGCCTAATCTGGGATATCTTTTAAAAAATTATGTAGCTTCCTTCCAACCTTGTGACCACAAATTGGTAAGTCTTGGATCAGTAAGGTTGTTTAAAGATTCAATACCCAGTGTGCTCAAATGTTGGATAAGTTGATCTGAGAGTATATTTTGTCCTTCACTGCCTGGCCAAGGATCTTTTCCAACTCTAAAGTGTTGGTCATTACCTATCTTCCAAGATAGTCCATTTTCTATGACTGGGAAAGCGTTTATAATCGCTTTCCAAATCACTGAGGTGCCTTTTATATATTTTTGTGGACTTGTGATCCAAATCTCCACATGAATCGGTTCAATATATGTTTTCACTACTACTTTTGTCCAAAGACTAGTGGAGTTTAGAATACGCTAGCCTCCCTTGTCCGCAAGAGCTTTGGAGAAGAGGAAAATATTTTTTAGGCCCCATCCTCCAAGAGCCTTTGGAACAAAAAAATTTTCCCAACGGACCCATGGTATTACATGTGATTCCTTTTTACCACTCCACAAAAATTTAGAGGTGAGTTTTCTTGTTGCTTCTAGAATTCCTTTTGGGATCCAGGAGAGGGACATCTAGTAAACAGGGATGGCTTCCAAAACTGACTTGACCAGAACCAATCTACCCGCGTGTGAAAGCCACCTATGGCTCCAAGTGTTTAGTCTTTTACCTATTTTCTTCAAAATCCACTTCCAATCCTCTTTTCTGTAATCATTTAATTTTTGTAAAAAACCCAAGTACTTTAGTCCATCGTCTAGTTTATTTTCCTCAAATTGGAAGTAAAGACTAAGAGTTTGACCTTCTTCTTCAGAGAGTAAATTTTTATTGAGATTTGATTTTCCTTCATTGATTTTCATTCCTGTTGCTTTGGAAAAAAGAGTAAGAATATTCCTTAAGGCCTCTGCCTCCCTTCTGGAACCTCCACTAAAAATTAATACATCGTCCACAAAGAGAAGGTGAGTGAGGTGCAGATCTTGAGAGATTTTGATTTCGGAGAAAGAGCCCGGTCTTTTTGCTTCTGAGATAGCTATAATGAGTCCTTCAGCAACTAAGAGGAAAAGTGAGGGTGATAACGGACATCCCTGTCTTAAACCTCTTTTTGAAGGAAAAAAGGAAGAGGTTGTAGTAAGACAGTTCATGGCCCAGTTGATGAAAGGGACTGTAAAACCCAAATGTGTAATTAATAAGCGAATAAACATCTCTTAATCTGTCATATGCTTTGGAGAGATCAATTTTTAGCACTGCACCTTTTAATTTCCTTCTCTTCATACTGTGAATACCTTCTTTTGCTATACCTATGGCTTCATGAATTTGTCTTCCTTACAGGAATCCAAACTGTTCTTCCGAGATTCTTTCTGAGAGTATTATTTTCACCATTCTTGCAATTACTTTTGAAATAATTTTATAGGCACAGTTACAAAGTGAGATTGGGTGAAACTCATCCAAGGTCTATGGATTATCTATTTTTGGAATTAGTGCTAAGAAGGTAGAGTTTAGACTTTGTGGTATCCGTCCTGATGTTCTGGTGTCCTCTATCATCTTTAGCAAGTCTTGTTCCAGAATCTTATAACATCCCAGAAAGAATTCGATAGTCTAGCCATCTGGACCTGGGATTCTATCTTTTTGAAAGTTTTGAAGAACCTCTAAGAGTTATTTTTTCTGTCACTTCTACCATCAAGAGTCGAGTGTCTGCTTCATCTACAAATCTGGGAAAAATTTGAGACATTTGTACCACTTCTTCTATAGATGCTTGATTCTCTCCTTTGAAAAGGTTTTGAAAGTAATTTTTCCCCAGTCTTGTCATACCTTCAAAGGTGTTTTCCATATTTCATGCAAAGTCCTTCAGCTGTCAAATGGTATTGACATTCCTTCTTCCTTTGGAAAAATCTTGGAAAAAAATTGTACTCTCATCTCCACTTTCCAACCAGATAACTCTTCTTTTAGTCTCCAGGAATCTTCCTTTTCCTTGAGTAGTTTGTTTCTTCTCTTCTCCAGGTGTAGTAGTGTAATTTTTGACATAGGAGTAGCAAACCCCCTCCCCACTTCTTCTTCACAAAATCTTTGTAGCTCCAGTTCAATTTCTTTAAGTTCCTTGTCCTCATTTTTTCTTTTTTGGGAGGCCCATGTTTTTACTACCTCTTTGATCCTTTTTAGATTTTTTGCAAACTGAAAGGTTTTCGTCTGAATGTTGTCCCGGTGGAAGGGTATCCAAATCTCTTTTACAAGATTAAGAAAAGAGTCATATTCCAGCCAAGTCTTGTTGAATTTGAAAGGACTGGATGGATTCTTAGTTCCATGTTTGTATTCCAAGAAGATCGGGTAATGATCAGAGATACCCCCAAATCCGATCCACTGTTTTAAAGTTAATTGTTTTTCCAGAAGGGAATCATCTATCAGAAATCGATCCAACATTTTAGCAACTCCTTCATTCCCTACCCTATTATTTCTCCAGTTTGGTTTAAGAAAAATGGGGTCAAGGTCCGTTAGTTTGCATTCCGTAAATTTTTGACTGAAATCATCAGCCAGAGGGTCATATCTAGCATGTTTGTCCCACGCTTCTAAAGGCCCCAGGGAGAGGTTTAAATCTCCCCCTAAGATCACCAAGTGATCTTTTAGAAAGGATTTAGAAAAAAGAGAGTCCCAGAAAGGTTTTATGTTTTGATAAGGACTATAGACGTTTATAATATGAAGGTCTTCCTTTAACTCTGAAGCCAGAACAATAATTCCAAGACCCAAGTCCATACCCTAGGTATTTATGACTTGAATTGTTTGGGTATTCCAACCTGTTGCCAAACCCCCATATCTTCCCAAGGCATCTAGAGTTTCGAACTTCCATCTAGGGAGTAGTTGCTCCGGAAAATATTTCACCTCTTCACCTACTCCCAGGGTTTCTTGTAGAAGTAAAACGTCAGGGTGTTCTGAAGAAATCACCCTTTTCAAGGCTAGTTTTTTTAGGGCACCTGCCAAACCCCTGCAGTTGAAAGACATGCACTTCATCCTAGAACCTTTCCCTGGGGCATCGTTGCTCTAAGTGCCCTTTCAATTGATTGTTGTTTTCTGGCCAGAAGGTCTGTAGATTTTTAATGACAAAAATCAGCAAGCTAATATTTTGTCAAACACTTAGCAACCTAGAGATAATTGTCTTCATAAATTTCAGAAATGCATAAAACCCACATTCAGAAATTTCCATAAGCAGAAATACACATTGCTAAGCAAAATATGCAGCGGAAATACACAGTGGATAGCAACCCATAACACGCAGAAATTTAGGCAAATGTCAGGGAAAACCCCAATGTGGGGAAACCCAACGAGAGAGAGAGAGATATTTATTATTCAGCTTCATGAAAGTACATATCAGCAGCAAAACAACATTTCCAGCCAAGGAAAATACCTCACAACACCAAATCTGTCCCACAAAAATCTGCCTTGTTTTCCATGCCAAAACCGTGTCGTTGTCCCGCCTCTTCCGTACCTCATTTTCCATGCCCACAGTCCACTGTATGGACTATTCTGTATGGCCCAAAAACAACCACCGAAAATCTGAAAATCGCCTCGAAAATCATGCCAAAAATTGCCTCGATTTTCATGCCAAATCCATACGAACTGTACGGATCTGTACAGTACGACCTCCCACAGCAGAAAATATTCCAACCAAAAATTCACAGAAAATTTTTTCTTGGGAATCGTGCCCACTTTCCTCAAAAAATGTGCCCTCTTTGCTGCTCACTTTCCTCTCTCAAGCATACTCAGAAAATCTCTCTAACTCTCCTCCCGATGTCCTCTCTCAACATTCAAAATGTCTTGCACACTACCCAATGAATTCTTTTATAATCTGAAAATGGCATTTTCCCCCCAAAAGTGTCTTTTCACCTTCCCAACCCTAGATCCAAAGGCCGATATTAGATCTTGCCTTTTCCAAGATCAAGGGTCATGATTCATTCCCTCCAAAATGTCTCATTTAAAATTAA
>SNQJ01S0107808.1:0-25848 GCA_010110895.2 Picea sitchensis | reverse complement strand
AATAATGTAAGAAAATAATTAATATTAATATTGTAATCAAATAATTAATATCTATTTTTATTAGACAATAATTGTAATCAATTATATGATGTATTTTTAATATATACATAATAATAATGTAAGGAAATAATTAATATTAATATTGTAATCAAATAATTAATATTTATTTTTATTAAACAATTATTGTAATCAATTATATGATGTATTTTTCATATATACATAATATTATGTAGTCTCAATACATAATATTATAGGCATGGGGGAGGAGGCGATTTTTTCAGATGAGTTGATTAGTGCGACCAACAGGAAAGGTATTTATTATCTTTTTCAAGCATATTTTGAACCCATAGTGGGGATGGTAGGATCCAATTGGTTATCTAGTGAGGAGTTGGGCTTAGTGGATTGTCTTGTTGGAGAATGGAAGCTTTTTCATTGGGCTCTATTAAATGATGGAATTTTATTATAATATCAAAACCTCTAACTTGTGGCTCGAGAACGAAAGGTATCGGTTGGTAAAATTCTCCGCCCAGTAAAAACTTTCAGCATAGTAAAATTTATTGCCTGGTAAAAATATCAAATTTAATTATAAAAAAAACCTGATTGATATAGTAAAAACACTAGGCTCGCTCTCCTAATAAAAATCCCAAGCTTAATGAAAAAAAACATAATTAGAAAATCTTCAAAGACTTGTCAAACATTATCAAAACGCATGAAAATTACGAAAATTCTTCGCAAAACACCTTAAGATCCTTGAGAGGCCCTACCTGTAACATACCCAAAAATAAATTATTTGTAAATATGGAATTTTCTTAGGAAATTATTTATGTTTTTAGTAAATTCAAAATAGGAAATTTTTTTCCATTTATGGAAATTTTGAATTTTGAATTTAGTTAATTGTAATTAATGATTATGACTGTTGGGAAGGGATCTAATTTTACCTAACTAACTATTTGACTATGACACTTGTATGAACATAGTATTTTATATTTATTGTTGATAGACAAATGGAACATCCATGTTAAAATTAGTTGACCATGACTCCATGAGAGGGGAACATGTTGGAACTACCTCAGGGCTGAATGTGACAAGTGCAAAATAGGGGATTTGACCATTGGCAACCCTTGAAAATTAGGTATTTGGAAGGGTGTAAAAATTCCCAAAGAGGAAAAGACCTAGGCACAAATGCTTTTGGCATATATAACATATGAGAGGAGGTAGGACACTGCCAAGTATGATGGGGAAAGGAATTAAATCTTGTTGTTATGAACACTATTTTCTGAGTGTGAGGCAAGGAGGAGTATGCTAGGGAAAAGAAAATCCATCTCTTGTTGTTATCAACACTAATTTCTGAGTGTGAGGCAAGGAGGAGACTGTTGAAATTGAAAGACATTTTGCTGAGAAGGAGTTCTGAGTTAGCCCTCATGGATTCATGGTCAGGCTAGGGGGTGAATAGGACAAGTGATTTGGCTACCCTATTCTAAGGTTCGGAGGAACATGGTTGTTCCATTTGTTTGTTCGAAAAATTGTTCAGATATGTTCATTTCTCCTTCTTTGTTTAAATGTCATTGTAAATTATTGACTAATACGTTTTCCATCTGTTTAAATATGATTGAAGTATTATGTTTACTAAATTCTAGAGAATATTGTCAGAGTCGGATGGAATCTCCTAGAAATTTTGTAGTTATGGGTAAAAATCATGTTAAGTAACTTGAATGGAAATGAAATTCGAATGGGGAGATATACCAGGAAAAGTACTATGTTAATGAGTTTCTACCCTTTTAATTATGTTAGAAATTACTACTAGTTGGCCGTATCTTTTTCATCTGTTTATGTTGTTCACATTTGAATAACTGTGTACTATCCACTATTCTGGAATGAATATGAGATTTACAAAACAATACATACTACATTACGTATTTACATTCATGTAGACCATCTCGTGAATTTTGGATGATTACTCTACCATACTTAATACAACTATGTAAATAATTGTATATATATAACAACAGCTGACTGCGTATACAAACATATATATATCTATAGAGATATAACCCCATGAATTGCTAAATTCACTTCTAAAAGTCTAGAGTATATATATGTCAATAGATATTAAGGATGTAATGGAGGCGATTAAGCCTAACTAGTTATATTTCAAGTTATGGAATTATTGAACCAAATGAACCTTTCAACACAAACAAAATTATGGAACAAAATACTAGAAGAGTGAAAGCTCATTTTTACCTAGAACTGAATCAAATATTTTGGATGCATGTTTCGATAGGCTCGAATTTTATATTATTGTTTGTGAAGGAAGAAATGTGACAAATACTGTATAAACCAGGCATCAATCGAATAAAAGAAACAACAGACTCTACTTGGCCACAATGAAGTTGTTTGAAGAAATTTACAATAATCTAGGAGTAACTAAAAGTAAGGAATATACTTTTTGAAAGCATAAGGTTAATATGGTCTTCGTTTCCATAAATAATCTAATAGGATTAAATAACTAGCATATCGACAAAGTAAAAAATTTAATCATTTTTTATTTTTCTTGCTTTCATAATACAATATATAAAGATAAGAGTCATGTATCTTAATAGTAAAATACAACCAAATTCGAGAACCCAAAAATTAGGGTATGTTCAACCTACGCAATGACTGTGTTATAATCTTTCATATTGAATACTGTTACAACATTTGATACTTTTTCTAAATAGGAAATGATCTTTGAACTTTACACATTACAGTATTCATATAGAGAAGCTTCGATATTAGCACTTGGGACGATAAGTCCTAAGGAGTTTAAAAGGGAAATTGAGTACCTTTTCCACGAAAGGATGGCCAAAATCTGAGGGTTCGGAGGCTTCAACCCTGCAAGGAAAACAAGTAAATTTCATCAGTGTTTGTCAATGGATAATAAAGTTTCTTATATGAAGTAAACATAATTGAATCATTGAGGTAAGGTGAACAAAGGTTTTACTTAACTTGGGCCTTAGAACAAGCAGTCTCTCATGGCATAACCGATGAAGTCACCCTCGAACTCGATGGGAGGAGGAGGCCACTGTCGATCTGATGGGTACCTCACAAAAATCAGACACCCCATCATTAGGTCGCATTGTGCATAGTTCTTAAAACTTACATACCCAAAATAAAATAAAATAAAAGCTTCTAAGGTTTAAAATAATCAAGAAATACAAGACAAGATACATTATATACTCCAGACCAAATACAAGAACCCAGTTAGGATAGTAGTTGATCAATTTGCTGAAAGATATAAGTGCCATAAAATGTAGTATTGAACTAATATATCACTGAATGTATCATATTGAAATCAAACATAAGTTGAATATCAATTCCAAGGATAATCTTCTAATAATTAAAATGAACAAGAAGTAAAAAACAAAGTGTATTTTGTCACCTTACACAAACTTCACCCAGAATAATACTTATGCTTAATACCTTTCTTGAATGGTGGTTTCCACCCGCAAAATGATAATAATAGTATATAATGAGAAGTTTCCTTAGATTTGTATATTTCTTGTTACAAAGTATTTTTCCTTTACGAATCATTTGCGACATAGGGTAGCCCCTCTAAATTACTTACTGAGTGAAAGTTACAGAAATCTCTTTTGAACGTTTCGAGCTAGATGGTGGCCTGTCAGGATTCACTGAAGTAAATCACTTGAAGACATGTTCCTCGGCAGGGTTTCAACCCTATAAAGATTTATTCAAAGATTAATACTTCTATGAGGACTTACAGGGATTTGAATCTAGATAGTAGTAGCATTAGAGAAGGTAAATCCGTAGCCTATTAAATTGACTGTGCTAGAATGTAAGTACTGGAGTAAAGGAGGGGGTACTGAAAAGGTCTTGAAAGGTTTTGGAATCATTTTATTCAGTGAAGGAAATTCCCAGTAACAAGTGTAATCGGGGTTACAAGATAAATAACTAACCACAGAAACTAATTGTCAAAATAAAACCATAACCAAAGCTTTAGTATAATAGGTCTTCCACTGTAATGAAAGCCAAGTACTCTTTCAACTTGTAAATTTATAGGAGGGTCATGAACTTACCAGATCATATGGGTAGGGATGCCTGGTTTCCACTTAGTGAATCCTTTGAGCGTTCAATCTTCTCTTGCGAAGGAAAATGCAGAAGTGTTTCTGGAAAAACTGTGCGAATGTTGAATGAATGCCATCTAAACCTAAGAGAGTCATTACTACACAGAGTAAAGGTTTCTAGTATGATGGTAGGTTCTGGCCATATGATGGGGAAATAGTTGGCGTGAGACTACTGGTCAAGGGGTCAAGTGAAACCATCATTTTTCTCACTCTCACAAGATTTCATTAATGGCTGGATCAGAGTTTTAAATTCACGCATGTTGAGAACCTTACCCTCACATTAAAGACGTACAAAGTAAAAAGGGTTCCTTCCTGACATGACCAACTAGAAACTGTGAACTGTAACTATGGTGAGTAAAGAGGGTTCCTTCATTTAGTTCAAATATTAGACAATTTAGTTGGGGTTAAACAATTATTTTCAGATGGAGTCTTATTGTTACAAAGACTTTATGTAAATGGTCACTGGTAGATCATTAACCAACCATTAACTACATGGGACTTCATTTCGAAACTTTGACCTTAGAGAATAATGCCAATATTTTATGTTAAGCCTAGAACTTCCTACTAAGGTCTATATCCCGACCCCCTTGTGTTGTGCATTGTTATGAGCCTTGTTTTTGAAAGACTAATAAGACTTCCCTTGTGCATAAGTATAAGAGGTATTTTTCATGGGGAATAATTTTAGGATCGTAAATCCTAATTTCTCCATAGTCTAAGTTCAATATAACATATAAATATATATATGAATGATTGGATAATTTCAGGACTGATTGGGAGTGTTAGAGTGACAAAATGTTATTTATTATTAACTTTGTTCCTTATTTGTTGGATTGGATAGAAATGTCAACATGGATAATCATAATATAAGAAAGTTATTATAGTTTAACAATAGAGAAAAATTGTCATCTTTCCCTAAGTACAAGTCTATCAATTTAATTTGAGATTAATTTTCCTGAGATTTTTATTTTTTTATGACGAATTTGAGGTACATTACATATGGTATAAGAGAAAAGGTTACACCACTTCGACCTTGAATAGGGCCAAATTATTTACTTAGCACATATTTTTGTTTATGTAAAACTAATAAACTTTTACTATTACAAACATAAAACCCTTTTCTATTTTGTGTTAATCTTGGAAGACAAGGATGACGCAAAAATAAGATTTGATGGGAATCCTGAACAAAGACCTCCTAAATATCCAATATAGAATAGTGGCAAAAGCTCACCTACTAAAGTTATGGAAACAATGAGGAATCTCATTGTTGAGATACAGGTTTTCAAAGCAGACAATGAGAAACTGAAGAAGGCACAACAAGAACATATGGAAATAAATGAAGTCTTGCTGTGAAGTATAGTGACAAAGAAAACCCCAAAGGATGATAACCAAGAAGAAGAGGTTAGAAAAAGGGCCTCCAATAATTTTGGTCCTTAATAAGAAAGAGGGGCTAACTCATCTTAAGGTACACCTTCAGCTGATGATCAAACAAAAACAGACAAAAAAAGAAAACAGGTATATCACCTTGAGGGAGAATTCAAGAAAATAAAACTAGCTACCTTTGATGGGGAATCCAAAAAAGGGGAGGAAGCTAAAGCATAGTTACTATAAATAAAGATTTATATTTCCAGATATACAACTATTCCAATAATATGAAAGTTAGGATGGCCATCTACAATCTGAAATAAAAAACCAACATTTGGTGGGAAGACCTGAAATTGGCCAAGGACCTAAAGGAGAAACATATGGAATGGTCAGAACTTAAGAAACAATACCTATATGAAAGTTATTATGTAAGAAAAAAGAAAGAATTTTATGAGTTCCAACTTGGTCAAATGGCTATGGAAGATCTGATAAACAAATTCTTGGAATTACTAAGGTTCATACCTTATATCCAAGAGGATAAAGTGAAAATCTAGTGGTTCCTAAGCTATTTACTATAGTCTTACAAGCACAGGATTGAATTTGATAATCCAAAGTCCTTGAGTGAAGTATTCAGGAAAGTACGAATGTGTTATGACCAATACAAACAAGGGTTGGAATTTCTCGAGGCTTGGAAAGATACGAAACAAGACCAAATGAACTAGAGAAAAAGGGGATACTAGCCAACTCCTTATCAGAACCTAGCAAAAGGATTTCCAATGAAAGACTTTCACTCTAGCAAACCGAACACTCAAGGAGGCAGTACAACTGGTAAATCTGGGAACAAATAAGTTTGGGGACAACCCTCATAAACTGTTAAAATGTTGGGAATGTGGAGAACCTCATTTAAGGAGGAACTGTCCACGTTCGATTTCAGAAAACAAAACTATTGTTCACAATTTAAAGGAATCCTCTACAATAGGGAATATGGGTAGAATCTTGCAAAGGACAAATGTAGTTGTAGATGGCTAGAAAGCTGACCACGTGTCCTTTGTGGCGGAAATTAAAGGTAGAATCAATAAAACTCATATTTCTATTTTAATTGACCCTGGAGCTACATTAAGTTATATCACTCCTAGTATAGTGGAGTCAAATAAACATAAGAACACAAGATACACAAACTCTTGGTTGGTACAACTAGAAACATGAATGAAAATAAATTTTTTCGACTTTATTTATGATTATGAGTTCAATTTAGGTGGTTAAAACATAAAGACAAAGATGAACATTCTACCGTTAGGATCTTATGATGTAATTGTTAGAATGGATTGGTTAGAAAGATATAAAGCAGTGTTAGAATGTTATGAAAAATCACTTAAGTATAAGGATGCAAATGACACCACAAGGATAGTTCAAGGTATACAAAAACCAATATCAATTAAGCAGATTTCAACAATGCAATTCAAGAAATGCATAAGAAAGGGTTGGCAAGTTTATTCCATCCAAGTAACAAATCTGTTAGAAAAAGAAGATAAGCCTAACTTGGAGGATTTTGTCATTTTGCATGATTTCAGAGATGTGCTTGTTGATGAGATACCTGAATTACCCACAAGAAGGGAGATAGAGTTTTCTATTGACCTACTACCTAGTTCATCCCCTATCTTGAAAACACCTTATCGAATGAGTTTGCTAGAATTAACAGAACTAAAAATTCATTTACGATAATTATTGGATAAAGAATATATCAGACTGAGTGTTTCACCATGGGGAGCACCAATCCTCTTTGGAAAAAAGAAAGACGAAACTCTGATATTATGCATTGACTATAGACAATTAAACAAAAATACTATTAAAAACAAGTACCCCTTACCTAGGATAAATGATCTGTTCGATCAAGTAGGTGGGGCAAAGATTTTCTTGAAATTGGATTTATGATATGGTTATCACGAGGTTAGGATAAAAGATGAGGACATAAATAAAAAAACATTCCAAACGGGATATGGACATTACAAATTTGTGGTTATACCTTTTGGACTCATGAATGTGCGAGTCATGTTTATGGGTTTAATGAACAATATTTTCAGTTAGCACTTGGACATGTTTGTTTTGGTATTTATTAATGGATAATAGCGGTGTAAAAGATTTTATTTAAGTCAATTGGACCTTAACGCAAGGAAAGCAAGATGGTTGGCCTTCTTGAGTGAGTTGACCTTGAGGTAGTGCACATCAAGCGTAAGGAAAATAAGGTGGTTGAGGCCTTAAGCAGAAGAATTCATGGGTTGTTTTAAATAAACTTTATCAAAGTAGAAAATGATTGTGAGAAAAGGATAAAGGTCGCAGGTAATAACGACGAAAATTTCACTAGAATAGTGGTAGAACTATGAGATAATGTAGGAAATTCAAACAAAACAGATCTAAATTTGGGCAGAGAAGGTCTACTACGATTCAAAAATAGAATATACATACCAGATTCGGCGGAATTAAAGTTAACGACTTTGGACGAAGTATAGAAGAAACCATATTTTGGTCACACAGGGTACGAGAAGACAGTAACAACATTAAGGAAATTATTTTACTGGCCTAATATGAAGGGTGAAACAACATAATACTTAGTTAGGTGTCAAGATTGTCAGCAAGTAAAATCTGAACACCAACATCCAACAAGCCTGTTGTAGCCCTTACTAGTGCTAAAATGGAAATGGGAGACCATATCACTGGACTTTATTACAGGTTTGCCTAGAAAAAAAAAATAGAATGATTCAATGACGGTGGAAATCAACAATCTTAGTAATTTTTCCCACTTTATTCTTGTAAAGTCTACTTTAAAACATATTAAAATCATCGAAATATTCATGACATAAATTTTTAGACTTCATGGTATTTCTAAATGGTAATTTCGGATAGAGACATAAAATTTACATCTACTTTTTGGGAAGAAATGTTTGCAGTGTTAAATACTAACTTGAATTTCAGTGCAAGTTATCATCTGCAAACGAAAGGGCAGACTGAACGAACAAGCCAACCATATGCATGTACATAAGAACAAACCAAGAAAGTGGGAAGACTACCTACACTTGGGTGGAATTTGCATACAACAATGGTCACCAAACTTATACTAAGATGAGAGACCACGTCTATTCAAAAGTCAATACAAAAGAAGTTCGCTAAAGATAGGGAAGTGTGCCAAGTTGACACCCAGATTTTGTGGTCCTTTCGATATCTTAGCTCGAATTGTACCCATGAAATATCAACTTGCACTTCCTATGTTTCTTTGTTAAAGAATTATGTTCATGACCCAACTCATATGATCGATTCAAAATGGGTGCAAATGGAACCAGAAGGCAAGTTCCAAGAGGAACCTCTGTGCATTTTGGACCAGAGAGAAATAATACTTCAGAACAAGAGTCGTCGCCCAGGTAAAAGTGCAATGGAATCACTTTATCCGCCGGGGGGCACTTGGGAGATGGAAGGAGATTGTAGAAATCTCATTCAATCATGTTCCAAGAAAGGAACGAACACTGGGGATAGTGTTTAATTGAAGGGGGAAAGGATGTAACATCCCCAAAAATAAATTATTTGTAAATATGGAATTTGCTTAGGAAATTATTTCCGTTTTTAGTAAATTCAAAATTGGAAAATTTTTGCCATTTATGGGAGTTCCAAATTTTGAATTTAGTTAATTGTAATTAATGATTATGACTCTTGGGAATAGATCTGATTTGACCCAACTAACTATTTGACTATGACACTTGTATGAAACATAAAATTTTATATTCATTGATGATGGACAAAAGGAACAACCATGTTAAAATCAGTTGACCAGGACTCCATGAGAGGGGAACATGTTGGAACTACCTCTGGGATGAATGTGATAAGTGGAAAATCAGGAATTTGGCCATTGGTAGCCCCATAAAATCAGGGATTTGGACCTAGGAACAAATTTGTTTGGTATATATAGCATATGAGAGGAGGCAAGACACTTCCAAGTATGTTGGGGAAAGGAGTTACATTTTGTTGTTATGAACATTGTTTTCTGAGTTTGAGGCAAGGAGGAGTATGTTGGGGAAAATGAAATCCATCTCTTGTGGTTATGAACACTACTTGTTGAGTGTGAGGCAAGGAGGAGACTGCTGAAACTGAAAGACATTTTACTGAGAAGGAGTTTCAAGTTAGCCCTCATGGATTCATGGTTAGGCTAGGGGGTGAAAAAGACAAGTGATTTGACTACCCTGTTCTAAGGTTGGGAGGAACGTGGATGTTACATTTGTTTGTTCGAAAAATTATTCATATATGTTCATTTCTCCTTATTTCTTTAAATGTCATTGTAAATTATTGAATGATACGTTTTCCATTTGTTTAAATATGATTGAAGTATTTTGTTTACTAAATTCTATAGAATACTGTGAGAGTAGGATGGACTCTCCCAGAAATTTTGTAGTTGTGGAGTAAAAACCCTGTTAAGTAACTTGAATGGAAATGAAATTTTAATGGGGAGATATACTAGGAAAAGTACTCTGTTAATGAATTTCTGCCATTTTAATTATGTTAGAAATTACTACGAGTTCAGCGTATCTTTTTCATATGATTATGTTGTTCACATTTGAACAACTGTGTAGTGTCCACTATTCTTGAATGAATATGATATTTACAAAATATTACATACTACATTATGTATTTACATTCTTGTAGAGAATCTTGTGAATTTTGGACGATTACTCTACCATACTTAATACAAATGTGTAAATAACTGTATATATATAACAACAATTGACTATGTATACAAACATATATATATTTATAGAGAGATAACCCCACGACTTGCTAAATTCACTTCTAAAAGTCTAGAGTATATATATGTCAATAGATATTAAGTATGTAATGGAGGCGATTAAGCTGAACTGGTTATATTTCAAGTTCTGGAATTATTGAACCAAGTGAATCTTTCAACACAAACAAAATTCCGGAACAAAATACTAGAAGAGCGAAAGCTCGTTTTTACTTAGAACTAAAACACAGATTCTAGATGCATGTTTCGATAGGCTCAAATTTTATATTTTTGTTAGTGAATGGAGAATTGTGACAGCTACTATATAAACCAAGCATCAATGGAATAAAAGAAACAACAAACTCTACTTGGCCACAATGAAGTTGTTTGAAGAAATTTACAATAATGTAGGAGTAACTAAAAGTAAGAAATATACGTTCTGAAAGCATAAGGTTAATATGCTCTTCGTTTCCATAAATAATCTAATAGGATTAAATAACTAGCATATAGACAAAGTAAAAAATTTAATCATTATGTATTTTTCTTGCTTTCATTATACAATATATAAAGAGAAGAGTCTTGTATCTTGACAGTAAAATACAACCCAATTAGAGAACCCAAAATTTAGGGTATCTTCGACCTACACAACCACTGCGTTATAATCTTCCATATTGAATACTGTTACAACATTTGATACTTTTTCTAAATAGGAACTGATCTTTGAACTGTACATATTATGGTATTCAATCTAATAAGATTTGATGTTAGCACCTGAGAAGATAAGTTCTGAGGATTTTAAAAGGGAACTCGAGTACCTTTTCCACGAAAGGATGCCTAAAATCTGAGGGTTCGGAGGCTTCAACCTTGCAAGGAAAACAAGTAAATTTCATTAGTATTTTTCAATGGATAATAAATTTTCTTATACGAAGTAAACATAATTGAATCACCGAGGTAAAGTGTCTATAACAAAACAATTATAGAAGAACCGGGATTGTACTTAACATGGGCCTTAGTACAGGCCATCTCTCGCAGCATAATTGATGAAGTCACCCTCAAAATCAATGGGAGGAGGAGGCCAATGACGATCTGATGAATACCTCACAAAAGTGAGAGGCCTAATCATTAGGTCACATTGTGCACAGTTCTTAAAACTTAAATACCCAAAGTAAAAGCAAATAAAATCTTCTAAGGTTTAAAATAATCAAGAAATGTAAGACAATATACATTATATACTCCAAACCAAATACAAGAAGCCAGTTAGGATAGTAGTCCAACAATTTTCCAAAAGATATAAGTGCCATAAACTATAGTACTTAACTAATATATCACTGAATGTATCTTATCGAAATCAAACATAAGTTGAATAATAGTGCCAAGGAGAATCTTCTAATAATTAAAATGAACAATAAGTACAGAACGAAGTGTATTTCATCACCTTACATAGACTTCACCCAGAATAATATTTATGCCGAATACATTTCTTGAATGGTGGTTTCCACCCTCAAAACGATAATAAAAGTATATAACGATAAGTTTCCTTAGATTCATATATTGCTTGTTACAAAGTATTTTTCATTTACGAATCGTTTGGGACATAGGGTAACTCCTCTTCATTACTTAGTGAATGAAAGTTACAGAAAGCCCCTTTGAATGTTTCAATCTAGTGGGTGGACTGTCAGGATTCACCGAAGTAAAACACTCGAAGACATGTTCCACAATAAGGTTTCTACCCTATCAGGGTTTATTCAAAGATTAATACTTCTGTGATGACTTACAGAGATTCGAAACTAGATAGAAGTAGCATTAGAGAAGGTAAACTTGTAAGACGAATAGAGGGATACCACGAAACCATCAGAGAAGAATAACCCGATAGCCCGCTAAATTGACATTGCTAGAATGTAGGTACTGGAGTAAAGGAGAGGATATCGAAAAGGTCTCGAAAGGGTTTGGAATCATTTTATTCAGTGAAGGAAATTCCCAGTAACATGTGTAATCAGGGTTACAAGATAAATAACTAACCACATAAACTAATTGTCAAAAGAAAATCATAGCGAGAGCTCTAGTATAATAGTTCTTCCATTGTAATGAAAGTCGAGTACTCTTTCAACTTGTAAATTTACAGGAGGGTCATGAACTTACCAGATCAGATAGGTAGGGATGCCTAGTTTCTAGCTGGTGAAGCCTCTGAGAGATCAATCTTCCCTTGCGAAGGAAAACACAGAAGTGTTTTTGGAAAAAATGTGCGAATGTCGAATGAATGTCATCTAAACCTAAGAGACTCCTTACTATGTAGAGTAAATATTGTTAGTACGATGGGAGGTTTGGGCCATGTGATGGGGAAATAGTTGGCGTGAGCCTATTGGTCAAGGGGTCAAGTGAAACCATCATTTTTCACACTCTCACATGATTTTATTAATGGTTGGATCAGTGTTTTAAATTCACACCTGTCGAGAACCTTACCCTCACATTAAAGACGTATCAAGTAAAGAGGGTTCCTTCATGACATGACCAAATAGAAACTGTGAACTATAACTGCAGTGAGTTAAGAGGGTTCCTTTGTTCAATTGAGATATCAGGCAGTTTAGTTAGGGTTAAACGAATTTGTTCGGATGGAGTCTTATTGTTACACATCCTTTATGTAAATGGTGACTGGCAGATATTTAACTAGCCATTAACTACATGGGACTTCGTTCAGAAACTTTGACCATAGAGAACAATGCTTATATTTTATGTTAAGTCTACAACTTGATACTAAGGTGTGTATCCTCAACCCCTTGTTTTGTGCATCGTTATGAGCCTTGTTTTTGAAAGACTAATCAGACTTCCCTTGCACATAATTATAAGAGGTATTTTTCTTGGGGAATAATTTTAGGATCGTAAATCCTAAGTTCTCCATATTCTAAGTTCAATATAACATATAAATATATATATGAATAATTGGATAATTTTAGGACTGATGAGAATGTTAGAGTGATAGAATGTTATTTATTAGGAACTATGTTCCTTATGTGTTGGACTGGATAGAAATGTCAACATGGAAAATCATAATAAAAGAAACTTATCAGAGTTTAAGAACAAAGAAAAATCGTCATCTTTCCCTAACTACGAGTCTATCAATTTAATTTGAGATTAATGAACCTGCGATTTTTTATTTTTTTTTATGACGAATTTGAGGTACATTACACTACCAATAAAATAAAAATGCATGTTGGACACAAAATATTCGGAATGGATGGGGTCTATTTATAAAATTGAAAGGTGCATATGGAAATGTAGGGACTTGGGAGCATTTAATATTCGAAAGTTTAGCGAAAGCCCAATTTTTTCTGTCATATTCGAGTCTTAAACCCTCTGTAAAACTGTAAAGATTGTGGCATTACAAATGCTTATCGTGTAAGTGATTTAGATTTCTACATTATCCTCTAAATTTGAACATAATACCATCTAATAACCGAATAATCGTTCATTTCTCAAGACTCAAAATGCACAGAACCGCTACAAAAATCATTCAATCTAATTTTTCAAATGCATTAAAATCACTAATCCTTACATTGAGTTAAACAAGAACAATGGAGATGCAGTGGTAGCCACCATATTCCATTTGACCCTTAGCAATGAATTAAATTTGAGGAATAGGAGAGTCAACTATGCCTACAATCAAATCAATGCATTGTTAGTAGTACAAATAACAAAGGGAAATGTTCATGCATGAAAAATTCATTACATTCGTGTTGGACGACCATTGAAGGAAGGCTTGAGCCTACATGCATCGATTTAAAATGAAACACGTGAAAAATTAAACGCGCGGAAAGCTAAGGAAAGCCAAAAAATGGAATTCCTCGAGAATAAAGGAAATCCAAACGTGGTAATCAGAAAGGTTAATCATTTAAAAGTAGCAATCATATAGTGCTACAATAATTTATTAATATGATTAAGTAAATGTTAAAAAGTAAATAGGTTAAGAGATGCATTAAAAAATACAAGGAAGTTATGAAGAGTAAATCACATTTATTGATTTGGGAGGACAACTAAGAATATGTCAGTATCTTCAATTGTTAGCTATCAGATTACAATTTTATCTTAAAAGGTGATTAATTGTGCCCATTGCTAATAGGTGTACGCCTTTCGGTGTAATGAGCAACCGGATGAGCTCATTTGGTTTGGAGAAGATGCATCTAATAAGATCTCTACTAAAAATTCTTTTGTGGTAGTGGAAAAAAGGAGGTGGAACTATGTGATAGGTGGCTGGAGGAAAGCCTTTTGGTCTTGGTTGTGCACATTGAAAATTAAATTTTTTTCTTGGCTGGTTGTTGAGAATAAAATTTTTACTTGGGATATTTTTCAACATTGTGGTTTCATAGGTCCAGATAGATGTCAATTGTGTAATCAAAGCTCAGATTCGGCTTATCATTTATTTGTGGAATGTTCATTTGTAGCAAAGGTCTAGAATATGATTTCTAGATCATTGTCTCTTATAGTGAGGTGGTTGGGGGGTACTCTTTCATCCTGATTCAAATCCTGGTATGCATAAAGAACCTCGTTTCCTAGCTTACCACATGTTTTATGTTGGTACATATGGAAGGAAAGGAACTTAGCTACATTTGAAGATGGTAATCCCAACCCACAGAAGGTGGATTTTCTTATGACAATAGATTCAAGGACTTCTATTTACAAACCAAAAGTTTCTTATTGCCAGATTTTTCCCACAATTCATGAAGAAGGTGAAGTGATTGGCTGGTTTGACAGAGAAGCCCAGTCATCAGGCAACAATTGTGGAGCTGGGGGCCATATAAGGATCAATGGATACAGAAGTTATAAATGGTATATCAATTGTGTACTGGGAAAAAATACCAAAGCATAACTTATGGGAGCATGGGCCCTTCTCACCTCGGTGTCTCGTCTATCGATTTTGGAGTTCCTTATTCAGGGCGATTCAAATATCATCATTGAATGGTTGAAGGGGAAGAGTCATCTTCAGGTGGCCGCCTTGGAATGATGGAAGGTTCGTATTGGAGAGCTCATAAAGCTATTTTAGAAAATCACACTTGCTCATGTATACAGGGACTACAACAAAGTTGCAGACAATTTATCAAAATATGTTCTCTTGCAAGCGCCTAGGAAAATAGTCTAATACTATTGTGAGGAGGACCACGAGGGTCCACTCCAGTTTCTAGATCTGTATTAGACTATTTTCTTATAGTGGTTCTTATTTTGTGATAGGTTTTTGGTCATTTGCCACTCTTTGGATAGAGTTGTTATTGATAAGCCTTACTCCTTCCTTGTTTTTTGGATGAATATATCGGTGATAGTAGTGAGGAAGGATTTGTCCACATCTATGGGATCTTTTGTGTAAAGAACTGTTTATATTTTTATAAATATAAAGCTTAATTTTATGTGTGAAAACTAATATTATGTAGTCTTTAATAATAAAAGTAATTATTACAACAACTTTTTAAAAGTAATATCAATGGATTTTAATATGATATTGGATGTATGTAAAACTTTGAAAAATTGATAGAAGACTTTTCAGAACTATAACTACAAGATCTTTATCTACTTCCAAGTTCAAAAGCACTCTTAAGATCCATTACCATTGTTATTTTGAAACTATTATAATGTCATTTTGAAACTACTATAATTTTGATTTTTAATGAAATTGATTACAGTAATAATTTAAAAATAATATCAAAGTAATATCAATAGATTTTAATATGCTATTCAATGTCTATAAAACTTTCAAAACACCATAAAACACTTGCATAACAACTAGATCTTCATCTACCTTTTCAACAATGATGAGTGATTGATCTGTGATATTTTTAATTTTTAAAATGTGTTACAAAATGAAATTTCCTCCTTTCATATTAATTAAAAATGATATAATTTTAAGAAAGCAAGCTCTACTTTTGTCCATATCAAATATTCTGATATAATATGTTATGATTATAATTTTTACTAATATAATATTATATTTTTTTTATTATTGAAATTATATTTTCAAATAAATTAATTAATTTAATATTTTCTAAATTGTAATTTTATTAATGTAACTTGATAACCAATACAAAATTTATGGAATTTAAAAAAAAAAACCATTTACGTCCTTTTTATTTCGACGGCTTGCACGTCCTTTTTATTTAGACGGCCTGCTTTGGCTAGGTTAAAAACTACTCCAGCCCCACAAATAATTGATATTTACATTTACAAATATAAGAAATTAAATCTGATTAAATAATATACAATAAGATGCTGCATGCACCTGAGATACACACTGACTTAAAGTAATCATATGATGCTGCATGCACCTGAGATAATACTGACTTAAAGTATTCATATTATCCTTTTACAAGCAATCATGTAGCTTCGAAACTCTTTACTGGTGGTTCAACCCAAAGCATAAAAGTACATGGAATCCCCAGCAGATTGCAAAAGTTAATGTTATTTTACTTTCAGTAGCTCTAGGGTTTGAACCTAGTGTTTATTAAAACAATTCATTTTGTATGCATGCAGGTCAATCATTGAAGGAAGGCCTAACCCTGCATGTATCCATATAAAATGAAACTTGTGGAAAATGAAATTAGGAAAGTTAGAAAATGAAACGCGCTGATAGCCAGAAAATGAAATTCTTGGATAGTATAGGGAATTTAAATGTGATAATTTTAAAATTTAATCATTTAAACATATGTCATAATTAAAAAATTAAAAAATTATTAGATGTGTCCATTGCCAATAGGTGCACACTTTCTACTTAATTATTAGTGCAATAACCTTCTACCTCTTAACTAATAAAATTAAAAAATAAAAAATGAAATGGTAAGAGTCACATCTATAGCGTTATATTTCTGGGCACCTAGCAACTCTGCGTCGTATTACCCCATACACATAAAGCAGCCAACGGCTCTTGTAAATAACCTAATTTTGGTTGATATCACCATAATCACGATGAAGAAAGCAAAGGTCGAATGTGATTTCCCTGAAGAGTTGCGGTGCAAACGCTCTGATAGCAAAGTTGGCGTTGTTCTAAGCGCCGAGCAGAGGATAGCATCTACTGCGAACATCATCGTGATATCTTACGAGCAAATAACAAGAGAAATAACAAGAGAATTTCCGAGAGAAAGATGACCAGAAAAAACGGGTATGCGAGGTTCTTACTTACTTACTTTACGATTCTGCCAAATCGTGTTTTTTGTATTTAAATGGTCATTAATTGTTTCGCAGATCTCAGGAGGAAATAGTGATTGGTATCACCAAACAATGTCTGAGCAATAATTACAATATAAAGGAGCCCGAAATAGCTGAAACCGTGGTTTTACCAAAGGACCTATCTGGTTTGGAGAACCTGAAAGATGTTCTGACAATGGAGGCGTGGAGAGACCATCTTACTCCCACAGAGAGACGCGATCTTCTCTCGTTGCTTCCAGAGGGGCAAAATAACGATACTGTGGTGGAACTTCTGCTGAGTGGAGAGAATTTTAATTTCAGGAATCTGGCCTTGATGTGGGGAGCGAGTGTTTGCAAGGGAGAAGAATTCCTGAGTGCCCTTTTCCAAAGAGAGCGGGAGATGAAACTTTCGCAGTCTCAATTTTTTAAATATCATATAACATATCGTGAAACTTTTCTAGACACTGTCGAGGAGTTAAAGCAGCTCTGTGAGTCTTTTGATCACAACGATAAACTGTTTAGGAATGAGATGATGCCATGGATGGCTAAGAGGTACCAACGGAAGAAGTAGGTTAAATTGGTTTTAGTCGCGGACATTGGTATGTTACATTGACTCATATTCTCATTGTATTCACTATTGTGTTTCTTTCTCTATAATATTTATACTCTTTCCTTGTACTCTTTTTATAATATTTATACTCTTTCTGCATAAATTTAAATTTATATTGATTCATTTCAAGTAAATTTTTTACTACATATAATTAGCAACAATTATTTCATAAAAGTGGTTGATATAGTGAATGAGCATTATTAGTTTGGAAAAATGAATAAATGATGTTTATCTAAATATATTAACCACTTTTATAAAGTAGTTTTTACTAGTTGAAAACCCACATATATTAATACATAATTAATGCATAATTAATTATTACATTAATATTATATTAATATATATACCTAATGAGATTTATTAATGTAATGTGTTATATTAATATAATAGATAATAATAATTTATAAATATAATTTATAATTTAAAAGTATTACTTTACATTAATGTATAATATTAATATTAATGTACACTAATTAATAATTTTTATTAATTAATACATTTTTAAAATACTAATACACTAATAAAATAATATATTAATAATATAATGATACATCAATAATGTAATAATACATTGATGTATTGTATCTGTGATAAGTATGTCCTGGTACCCATCAAAATTTGTTAGTGTAAAGAATGCCCTGCTTTGTGAGAATTCCGAGACAACATTATTCTGTGGCATTCATCAATAAGAAAAGGGTATTTGTTGCATTGTTCGATAAAGGTACTATATCGATAGTCTCCTCCATTCTTTGAAAAATAGAAAGAGAGAGTGAAATCTCTTTCTTAAGCTATAGTAACTACTCATGAAGTTTATCCTCTATGAGATAATAATGGATTATGTTCTATACATATGATACTCACTTTATTTACCACAAGAACATAGAGAAATCACATAGCCTGGTTATGGATCGGGGAAAGAGGTACTAGTATGCATACGGAATGGGATTTATAGGATACCTTTATAATCTTTAGAACATTGAATCTGAGCATGGATAGTGGCAAATCGACCTTGCTTCATTTAAAGAAAGTGATTCGTATGTATTTGGATAGGGAGGGATGGTAACACTCAATAACTATTGGGCCTTACTATTTATAAAAAATATAGGGGTTCCACTTTTCCATTTATAGAACTAAGGTTTATCTTCTAACATTATGTTGGTAGTATGTGAGGCCTTACTATTTATAAAAAATATAGGGGTTCCACTTTTCCATTTATAGAATTAAGGTTTATCTTCTAACATTCTGTTGGTAGTATGTGAGATCAATCTTTCTTCTTATTAGTCCTTGTTTTTCTGGTTGCAGGGACTATTAGTAATCGATTTTACATTTACCTATTATCATGGCATGAAAACTAAGTAATTTAATCATAATTTAACCAAAGTTTTAATCATTTCATGTAATTTTCGAATTCATATTTATTTTATAACTCTAAGTTTTAAGTTTTACTTTGTTATTTGGCCTCATATCAGGCAAGGCATCAAACTTAGAGAAATAATGCTTGAAACTTGGTAAAACTTAGAGAAATAATGCTTGAAACTTGGTGAAGCAAATATGTAGGAAGCAACTCGAATTAATCATAAGTTCCAACTTAGCATTAATTCCAAACATTAAATGTCTAATATTTTCTTATGCATAAGAAGTAACCTTCTGAGGTGAAGACTCGTAACTCTCTGGGGTGAGTTGTCAACCCTATGTCTCGTGAAATCCCAAGTGCCATCCCACTAACTACCAAGTGCCATCCCAGCTTTTCACTTGCAAGTGGCTTGTGATCACTATAAGTACCTTTGTTCTATTTCTCTTCTTCCTCGCTTCTTCCTCACGCACCTGAACCCCACTTATCCATCCCTATCCATCCCCTGCTCCTTTTTCTTCGAGAGATGATCTCCCATACATCCAACAAAGAGTAGCGCAACACAATCAAGCGAACCTTCATCCTCCATTTCCCTTCTTCTTATTCAAGCAAACCTTCATCCTCCACTGCTCGATCTACCTACTCTTTTTCATGAAATAACCTTCGAGTTGCAATATGTCAAGGAGAGAGAGCTTCCACCTACAATATGTAGAGGAGAGAAAGATTCTCATTCTATTAGAAGGAATTGATGTCACCAATTGACTGTCACCAAGAATTGAGTTCTACAAAATCAAAGGTGAGTGAAATCAAATATAGAGTTGAAACTTCCACATAATTTTTTTTTCTTCAATTTACTTTAATTTTTTTTTCTCTTCAATAGAGGCATAGTATCTTCAATTTAATAGAGATAGATTGTACTCAATTTAATAGAGATATAGTATCTTCAATTTAATAGAGATACAATATATTTGTGATAAAAAAATCTAAAGACACTGTCTTTAATTAAATTTTATTTTTTTCAATTCTACAAAAAACAAATTGGAGATATGAAAACTTAGCTAGTAGGGAGCTTACCATGATTTCTTATATGATGCAAGGTTGTCTCAGACAAAATATAATTCTGCAGTCAAGAACAATGATACAGGATCTCATGTATGATAAACTGGAGTGCACATTGCAAAGACATCATCAATTTTGAGTCTTCGTTGCACTCCTATTGGCGGTACAATCTGTTACTACCCAAGCGGGTGCAGAATCCCTACCATATGAAGTGGGTGTCCAACAACAACAACATCTAAGACCAAGCCATATCCTGTAGCCCATAACCTATCCCGTTCATCATTACAATAGCAATATCACTCAGGCTTAACCGACAAGGGCTCAATGACTACTCCGATCTTAATGCATTCTAAACACCATCTTAATGAAATGAAAGGGAGACTCGACAAACGTTAGGAAGCTTATCGACAACCACTATGGAAAATTCCTCCTCGAATGACCTGCATGCTCAGCTCCAAATTACTGCAAGAGAAGACTTTCCCTAATCTCTAATACAGAGATATTTGTGTAATACAACCAGAACGACTCATCTTCAAATCTTCAATTTTCATTATTGAATCGAGCATAGTTAGGTATATCCAATTCTAGTAAAGATATTACCAATTAAGATAAATTTATGATAGTCACTTTTCATTTAACTCCCCATAATGTGTGTAGATATTTGAATAAGAATTCATTCAATGCCTACCGAAAGAATTCGATGTTGTGCTGGGGATATTAGTAACTATCCTGCAGCATAGAAAATGTTGATTTAGTGGCTTTGTCAATATAGACATTTCTGACCTAATTTCTTTACAACCAACTACACAACTTAAAAATTAATAATGAAATTGAAATCCACCTAATTTATTTATGTTTCAAATAGATTGCATGATCACCCTACTGTCTAGCACTTGTTATACATGTCACACCCCAAGTCATCCTTGGAATAAAGCTTGGGTATCATTTTTAGAATAAGAGGCATTTCCAAATATAACATCATTCTCCTGGTCATTTAGGTTAAAAAATATGAACCAGTAATGGGCTCACCGTCCTAGCCTTTATAGACGTCGATGTCATCCACAATGCCTTGATTGAATGTCATATCAATATATGTGTGTGTGTGTGTGTGTGCGTGTGTGTGTTTGTGTTACAGTGATGTGCTTTATTTGAGTGTGTTAAAAAATTATTTCTTTTAGTTATGCACTTGCAGGTTTTATTCATCAATGAATTAATTTATGAAATTGAGTGAAACAAGATTAAGAGTCGACCCGACCTAGTTAGGATGGATTTATTTTAAGCGAACTAATGACTGATTTCTTCATTGAAGCTGCTTCAACTAGATTTGCTTGTGCTATCGTTGCTTCCTTTACCACTGGATATTAATCTGCATCATAAATGAGAAGTTTCAGGCTGGAAAAGCATTATAATAGCGTTCGATCATGGATATTGACATTGATAGTCGATAGCGATTTTTTTGGAAGGTGACGAAGGGTGCTCTCTCCACCTAAGCAACAAGAAAACGAAGATCCTGCTAATTGATTCCTACCCTGCAATGCATAACACATGCTCACCCTGAGCTTGAGCTTGCAACTCTTTGAAACCCCAACTTGCTTGCGGCTATGGAAGACGTCACCTTCAAAGCACCTTCATGGATTCCATGTGTCCAAGTGCAAAGAACATGTGTTAGAACATGAGCAACTTGTGAGTATATCGAAAATTTGATTACAGAGCTAGGTGCATGTGTTAGAACATGAGCAACTAGCTGACATGCATGAAACATTCAATGGAACGTATGTATATTTTTATTTTGTTATTTAAGTATTTCATAGCTCTTACCTTTTCCCTTTTTTCAATTAGTGTTTCGTGATACCTTTTTGTCTACGCATTGGTGGAACATTATGATACCTTTTCATCTGAACATTATGATCCCTTATTTATTAGCATACAAATCTGGTTGATTCATTTCAATTAAATTTTTTACTATATATAATTAGTAACAATCATTTTATAATAATAATAACTGGATTTGAACGTGTGACCTTTTAAGAGGAAACACATGTTCTTAACCATTAGGCCCACTCAGGCTTTATAAAAGTCTGGATTTGAACCTGTGACTTCTTAAGAGGAAACACATGTTCTTAACCATTAGGCCCACTCAAGCTGTATAAAAGTGGTTGATATATAATTAGCAACAATCATTTTATAAAAGTGGTTGATATAGGTGAATGAGCATCATTAGTTTGGAAAAGTGAATAAATGATGTCTATCTAAGTATATTAACCACTTTTATAAAATTGTTTTTGCTAATTGAAAACCCACATATATTAATACATAATTAATATATTAATTAATTATTACATTAATATTATATTAATGTATATAAATTAATGAGATCTATTAATGTAATGTGTTATATTAATGTAATAGATAATAATAAATTATAAATGTAATTTGTAATTTAAAATATTACTTTACATTAATGTATAATGTAGTTAATTGATACATTAATATTGTAATGTATTAATTAATTAATAAATTTTTATATTATTAATTAATACATTCCTAAAATACTAATAAAATAATACATTAATAATATAATGATACATTGATGTATTGTATCTATGATAAGTATATCCTAGCACCCTTCAAAATTTGTTAGTGTAAAGAAGGTTCCTTTTCCTTTGTGAGAATTCCCGGACAACATTATTATGTGGCATTCACCAATAAGAAAAGGGTATTTGTTGCATTGTTCGATAAAGGTAATATATCGATAGTCTCCTCCATTCTTTGAAAAATAGAAAGAGAGAGTGAAATCTCTTTCTTAAGCTATAGTAACTACTCATGAAGTTTATCCTCTATGAGATAATAATGGATTATGTTCTATACATATGATACTCACTTTATTTGCCACAAGAACATAGAGAAATCACATAGCGGGAAAGAGGTATTAGTATGCATACGGAATGGGATTTATAGGATACCTTTATAATATTTAGAACATTGAATCTGAGCATGGATAGTGGCAAATCGACCTCGCTTCATTTAAAGAAAGTGATTCGTATGTATTTGGATAGGGAGGGATGGTAACACTCAATAACTGTTGGGCCTTACTATTTATAAAAAATATAGGGGTGCCACTTTTCCATTTATAGAACTAAGGTTTATCTTTCAACATTTTGTTGGTAGTATGTGAGATTAATCTTTCTTCATATTAGTCCCTGTCTTTCGGGTTGGAGGGACTATTAGTAATCGATTTTACATTCACCTATTATCATGGCATGAAAACTAAGTAATTTAATCATAATTTAATCAAAGTTTCAATCATTTCATGTAATTTTCCAATTCATATTTATTTTTTAACTCTAAGTTTTAAGTTTTACTTGTTATTTGGCCTCATATCGAGGCAAGGGGCGTCAAACTTAGAGAAATAATGCTTGAAACTTGGTCAAACTTAGAGAAATAATGTTTGAAACTTGGTGAACAAAATATGTAGGAAGCAACTAGAATTAATGATAAGTTCCAACTTAGCATTAATTCCAAACATTAAATGTCTAATATTTTTTTATGCATAAGAAGTAACCTTCTTAGGTGAAGACTCATAAATCTCTCGGGTGAGTTGTTAACCCTATGTCTCGTGAACTCGCAAGTGCCATCCCACTAACTACCAAGTGCCATCCCAGTTGTTCACTTGCAAGTGGCTTGTGATCACTATAAGTACCTTTGTTCTATTTCTCTTCTTCCTCGCTTCTTCCTCACGCACCTGAACCCCACTTATCCATCCCTATCCATCCCCTGCTCCTTTTTCTTCGAGAGATGATCTCCCATACATCCAACAAAGAGTAGCGCAACACAATCAAGCGAACCTTCATCCTCCATTTCCCTTCTTCTTATTCAAGCAAACCTTCATCCTCCACTGCTCGATCTACCTACTCTTTTTCATGAAATAACCTTCGAGTTGCAATATGTCAAGGAGAGAGAGCTTCCACCTACAATATGTAGAGGAGAGAAAGATTCTCATTCTATTAGAAGGAATTGATGTCACCAATTGACTGTCACCAAGAATTGAGTTCTACAAAATCAAAGGTGAGTGAAATCAAATATAGAGTTGAAACTTCCACATAATTTTTTTTTCTTCAATTTACTTTAATTTTTTTTTCTCTTCAATAGAGGCATAGTATCTTCAATTTAATAGAGATAGATTGTACTCAATTTAATAGAGATATAGTATCTTCAATTTAATAGAGATACAATATATTTGTGATAAAAAAATCTAAAGACACTGTCTTTAATTAAATTTTATTTTTTTCAATTCTACAAAAAACAAATTGGAGATATGAAAACTTAGCTAGTAGGGAGCTTACCATGATTTCTTATATGATGCAAGGTTGTCTCAGACAAAATATAATTCTGCAGTCAAGAACAATGATACAGGATCTCATGTATGATAAACTGGAGTGCACATTGCAAAGACATCATCAATTTTGAGTCTTCGTTGCACTCCTATTGGCGGTACAATCTGTTACTACCCAAGCGGGTGCAGAATCCCTACCATATGAAGTGGGTGTCCAACAACAACAACATCTAAGACCAAGCCATATCCTGTAGCCCATAACCTATCCCGTTCATCATTACAATAGCAATATCACTCAGGCTTAACCGACAAGGGCTCAATGACTACTCCGATCTTAATGCATTCTAAACACCATCTTAATGAAATGAAAGGGAGACTCGACAAACGTTAGGAAGCTTATCGACAACCACTATGGAAAATTCCTCCTCGAATGACCTGCATGCTCAGCTCCAAATTACTGCAAGAGAAGACTTTCCCTAATCTCTAATACAGAGATATTTGTGTAATACAACCAGAACGACTCATCTTCAAATCTTCAATTTTCATTATTGAATCGAGCATAGTTAGGTATATCCAATTCTAGTAAAGATATTACCAATTAAGATAAATTTATGATAGTCACTTTTCATTTAACTCCCCATAATGTGTGTAGATATTTGAATAAGAATTCATTCAATGCCTACCGAAAGAATTCGATGTTGTGCTGGGGATATTAGTAACTATCCTGCAGCATAGAAAATGTTGATTTAGTGGCTTTGTCAATATAGACATTTCTGACCTAATTTCTTTACAACCAACTACACAACTTAAAAATTAATAATGAAATTGAAATCCACCTAATTTATTTATGTTTCAAATAGATTGCATGATCACCCTACTGTCTAGCACTTGTTATACATGTCACACCCCAAGTCATCCTTGGAATAAAGCTTGGGTATCATTTTTAGAATAAGAGGCATTTCCAAATATAACATCATTCTCCTGGTCATTTAGGTTAAAAAATATGAACCAGTAATGGGCTCACCGTCCTAGCCTTTATAGACGTCGATGTCATCCACAATGCCTTGATTGAATGTCATATCAATATAT
>SNQJ01S0107807.1:0-29573 GCA_010110895.2 Picea sitchensis | reverse complement strand
TCCTTCGTGAGTATATATCACCCTCCATAACCAAAACATATTATAAATAGCCTCTCCACCAAGGCACCTATAGCTTTTCAAAAAGTTATTGGTAAACTTTGAATTGATTCACATCCAAAGTTCTACAATTTGCATATCAAGATATATCTATTAAGCCTCTACTCTTAGCCTCCTCAATTAGATGGACCGCTATGACTCTTGCTTCATCTAAGAATAAATATTCTAGCAACTTCTCCACTCAAAACAAGAATAATTTCACAAAATAGAAAATATGTGGGAACTTTCTCCCTTCCATTGGAACTTTGAAGTTAATCATTACATTGCTCAATGTTTTATGGAGTTCCATTAAAATGATGAGGTCATAATACCTTAGTGCTTGTAGTCCCTCTTAATGATCTTAAGCCCTTTCATTTGCATAGAGAAATTTGTGAAACTCAAAAGATTGCAAAATTGACTTTCACATTTAATGCTCCATTATATTACATAGATTATTCATGCCAAAATAGCCCTCCATATTTAGACACTCCACATGTACCATGGTGGGTTTTTAGGGAATGTATTATGCATCCATGAGTTAGTACTTATGGGCTATTAGTTAGTCATGCATTAGGGGTTAGAGGTTAGGGTTTAGGGGTTAATAGGTTAGGCTTGCATAGATCAAGGGTTAGTATGATAGGGATAAAAAAAATAGTGGTTTATAGAGGTTAGTGCATTGAACATTGGGGGGTATTGTATAGTAGGTTAGGCATGCATGGTTTAGGGTCCAACCATTAGGTGTTACGGATTAATAGTTTAGGAGTCAACATTATTAGGAGCTACAAGTAAATGCGTTATACAAGATTAATAGGTTATGAATGCATGTGTTAAATATGGTTATGAGGTACATGTTGGGCCTATTTGTATTGTTAATGATCCATGAATTTGGCATGTGTTAAATATGGTTATGAGGTACATGTTGTGCCTATTTGTATTGTTAATGATCCATGAATTTGGGATCAGACGTTAACATATTATGTGTATAAGTTTGTCACTTATGTTACATGCATGATTACATCCTTATGTGTATGTGTGTGTTCCTTATGTGAATGTGTCACTTATGTTAGTGTCTCTTATGAGTGTGGCTTTGTTGTTTATGTCCATGTGCAAGATTATGTTGTTTAAGTTAGGTTTATCACTCATGTGGCTGAGTATGTCACATATGTGAGTGCCCTTATGTTAGGTGCATTTCTGTTTGTGTGTGCATGATGCATCACTTATGTGCATCGGACATCGCTTATGTATGATGATGTCACTTATATGAATTGGTGCATTTCTTATATTAGGTGTGTCATGTTTGTGAGTGTGTCGCTTATGTCCTTGAGTGTAGTGTGTTTTGCAGGTTCAACACTTACATGGCTGGGTGTGTGTCACTATGTTTGGAGTTCATTGTTTATGTGTTATATGTGCATTTCCTATGTACTTGAGTGTTGATCTGTAAACTATTGTGGATATTCCATTGGAACATTTCTTCATACACACAGATCTTAAACCATTATAAAATATCATATTTTTAGTTTATTTTGGATTTTGAATTACATAATTACTATCTTTGTTTGAATTTAAGAAATAACCGAAAAGATAAAAATGAAAGAACATGCACAAAATACAATGTACACACCATCAACACAAATGAACAAAATATATGATCTGGGAAACATAATATGGGGAGAAAACCCAAGGAGTGAGGCCTATAAAGTTCTGTTTCTCTTTTCTTTTAGTTATAAAATGAACATATATAAAGGAATGAGAACTCACTATGGAATTACCTTTTGACATCAGTGGCTTGAATGACTGCTAATAAATCCTCTTCCTCCTTCGCTATTCTCACAAAATACAACTCTTAGATGTTTTTCTCAATTATGGAACAAGATATAATGAAAAATAACATAACCCTTTCTCCTCCTAGTGGCCTAATATTTAACATAGCCTGATAACCATCTAGGGTTAGGATTTGACTCTTGAACTTCACTAGTGATTAGGTTTATAGCTTCTATAACATTCTTGAAAGTCCACATGTGGCTGTCCTCACATGTGTGAGTAACAGGAGATGATGATTCCGCTTCATACCATGGTGGTAAACATAGTAGGTTAACTTACGACAGGAAGAAATTTCACATACAAACTCTAATTGTAACGTCTATAACTCTTCGCTTAATTAATGCTTATCGAAGATATAATGTATGGCCATGACAAGCTGATGTGTATGCAAATTGTATTTTTGAATTTTAATAAACAAAATGTGATACAATTGTTGGGGGAAATGGACAAATATTGGGGGCTTAGTAATCCACAAGAGGGTAGGGGTCTAGAAAAGGGGGTTTATGAGTTTAATTCATACTTTTCTTTGATTTTAATGTTTTATGAACCTTCTATTTTCCTTGTGAGTGTAGAAATCCCCAATCATTGAATACAAGTAAGAGGGTAGGTGTGAAGAGTCACATCCCATATTTATTGAGAGCACGAGGATGAGTACAATCAACTTGGGAAAGAGTGTAAATCAAACATATAGTCAAGTAGAGGAAATTGGAATGGGACAGAGGGAAGATTTAGTCAATCACGTTTTTGTATGGGGGAATTTTGTATGGGGGAGAGTACACAACATGAAGAGTTGCACTTGAGCTAGAGAAACAACAATGGACGATTTCAAGAATGTTTTGGAGCTGTGAGGACTAAATAAGTAAGTTATCAAGTGTGTAGAAGAACTAGGTTGTTGGGCCTGATGAGTGAACTCTTATATTTGTTGAACTAGAGCATCAAGCTTCTTATTGTTGTTTTCTTGGTATTTTTCCTAGCAAAGAATTCCCTTGAGTTCCCAGCAAAGAAATTCTCGGTTTCTTGTGCCAGACATACCCTGATAAACGAATAGGACGCATGAGGGACTAAGATCAATGAATGGGTACATTACTCGGGTTGGGAAGGTCAAGAGGAAGAGAAATGGAGGAAAATCAAGATAGTTGTAGGAGAATGCCAAGAGTAGTTTTCTTAGTAGCGAAGTTCCTCACCAGAGTAGAGATTCTTGGTCACTAAATGCTAGAGTGACCCCCGAGCAAAAAATGGTACATCCCAATGGACTGAGAGAAGATGGGGTACATCTCACAATGGTCGAGAGGAAAAGAGTTGAGGAAATTGGGATAACTTAGGAGAATGCCAGCAATAGGGATTATCTTAAGTTGTGAGTGGACAAGGAAAGACACCCTTTGGGATTCCAGTCCAACCAGGGGTGAATTCCTTTGAGGTTGAAAAAGGCTCACGGGTTATGGATTGTTTGTCCAAAGCAATTATTGCACAATTGTTTTAAATATATGTTTTTATGTTTTCCAGTGTTGCATTTACTTTGTGCATGAGAATGATTTTATATGTTGGATGCTACAGAGTTTAGTACTTGCATTGATGCTTAATTTAGAATGTTGTAGAGGCATTTAATTAATGGTATCATAAATGGTTAAATTTGTATGATTAGTAACTAGTAAGCTACATGAACTACTAGAAGAAACCTTTTGTTTTATGTGTGTTTCAACTGGTAGCGTCTAAGAGAAAGTGTGGGGGACATTACACCGATTAAGACAATTTTTGTATTGTTGGAAAGGTATCGATATGTAGAATATGACATATTCCTTCATAGAAGGTTTGTACCAAAATAATCCACATCGTTCTTCCAATTTAATGTTGAACCTACTAGTACTTACTAACTATTCCATATTTTTGACAAAGTACTTAAATATGCATCTCTTCCTATGTAAAAAATCAAAATAAGAGCTTAATAAAAGCATGACACATAAAAGACATAATATGATATAGAGACATACCAAAATATTTTAGAGTGATGTCAGACTAAGACATGATGTTTTAGAAAATAGGATACACATTCTTTATATTTTATGATATATTTGTTGTAGTGAGATAGATTTTTAAATACTTGTGGTTCTTTTAATATTTTAATAAATATTATTCAAATATATTCTAATATATTTGAATGAAAAAACTCATAATTATGAAAAACATACATTATCAATACTATAAATATTTTTAATATTAAGTTTAATAAATTTTGTAGTATAATAATATAATATAATATAATGATTTTATAATGTAAATATTTATAGTTGGCTAGAAAAATATTTTTAAGCAAGTTTTACAACTATTTTAATATTTCTTGTTGTAATTATGAGAGTCAACATTGGGATTAATGATGCTAATTGTATCGTTGTATACCCATGAAAAACTAACTTTTACCATTTACAAAGTAAAAGTCAGTCAATCAAAATGAGCTATACTACTTTGTAATTCATATCTCTTGAGTTTCAAGCTTTGAGTATTAAGATTTAAATATTGACATGTCCCAACAATTATCCTTAATTTGCAAAGATATGGAAAAAACTCACTTCATTATTAACAAGTGCTTTTCCATTTTAAATTTCTTTGTGGGGAATAATTTTATGTCCTTCAGGAAGAGATGAAGAGCTCTGAAAGGAAGTGAATTGATATTTGATCCTTGGCAAAACCAAGGGTGAGAGAAGAATTGAGTGATTAAAAACATAGAGATAAATGTCAAGCAAACACAAACTCTAAGAGGTTTGTTCACATATGAGGGAAGTAGACTTGTATTTGATAATGGTTTAATTTATTGAAAAGAGAAATAAGAGTGTGTATGAAGTGTCATTGTCTATATGACCCTTTACATAACTCTATAAGTTCAAGAAACACTTTTTCAACAAAGAATAATGACTTCAAAAGTGAACAAATTAAATTGAATAGAAGAAATTTCCTTAGGCTAGGCTACTGATAGCAAAAGAAGTGATGGTCCTCCCACCAATGTTTAAAAAAAATTAGAGGTAGTTTTAGTGATGATTTAAAAAGGGCCTCAAAAGTCCCAAGAATTGAAGTTTTATACACATTTTGATGGCCATCATGCAAACCCTACATATATAATATTTGGCTTGTAAGAAGGCCATGGTGGCCATTTTGAGATTTGTAATTCCATGGATAGTTCTCAATGCCCAAGTAATGACTTGAGTTTAGCAAGTACGATTTAAGGCCATACAATTACCTCAGGGTTTATAGGCCATGCCTGGTGGCCCAACCAACATAAGGAATATTTAGATTACAAGTGAGATCTCCTCACTGTTTTTAAGAGTGTCACACTAGGCATGGTTTTTGTGTCAATTCCATGTTCGAAGGTTGGGTTGATATGGTGGTCATTTCAAGTTTTTATGCATCAAGATGGTTACAAAGGACGAGGGAATGGTACGAGGCCAAAATCCAAGGTATTAAGCCATAATATCCATCTCTCTAGATTATAGGCCTTGTGTGAGGCCTTGGGCCTTCACATAAATTCTACCTTAAGAATTTGATGTTTGAGACAAATATAGTGAACATCTTGAGGTTTGGAACAATAGGGATTACTATGATGGCTCAATCCATGGTGTACGGTCAAAATACAAAGTATTATGGCATAAATTTTTCCTTTAGGTCTCATGCTCCATGTCCAAGTCCCCAAGCCATCTTATAGGCCATGTAAAGGAATCTTTGGCCTGTAAGAAGCATTTGTGGCCATTTTGAGATCCACATAACTTGATATGGTTCCCATGGGATAATACATGGTGCAAGGTAGAAATATAAGGTCTAATGCTACACTAATTAACTCTAGTGCTCATAGGCCATGTGTAGTGCCCCAAACTGCCACACAAGCCCTAAATAGGAAATAATTAGCATACAAGTGAGATATATTCATCATTTTGAGGATTGGTGTACCAAGGATCGTTTTTAGGAACCATGTAATGGTTCGACATCAAAATCCAAGGCATTAAAACATGACATTTTTCTCTAGGTGCTCATGAGCCATCACATTCCCTAAATAGGAATATTCAAGAGATCTACAATGTTCCATCCACGGAAATATGGAAAAAAAGTAGTCAACAAAACTTTGGTCTAACATTTAGGGGTTACAATTAGAATCATCCAAAGAAATGGGATGAAAATATGATCTATATTCAATAATTTTTATAATAGAGTGTTCTACCACTTATTGGATAAGTCCCCTTTGAAACTTGTTTTCAAGATTTGTTTGGATTTTGTTTATGGGACAAAAGGAGGAGAGAGGGAAGACACCATTGGATAAGCATTAAAAGCAAATAAGTTTTTTCTAAAATATTAGGCACATCCATTTACAAGTACAAGAGACACTGCATAAGTCACCAGAAATGTATGAGGCACAACATGATAATCATAGAACAAAAAAAATCATTCAAATTTGGAGATAATGTTTGGTTATAACTAAACAAGGAAAGACTATAAGGTCTCGATAAGAAGATCAAGGCTCTATGGCATGGTCTCTTTGGAGGTATTGGAGAAGGTGAGATAATGCCTACAACCAGCCCACCCCATACACATGTATTTACTCAGAGAATGTTGAGAATTTGAAACTCTATGAGCCTTCCATGTTGATCAAGAGGAGGAGCAAGTCCCACCTTCCATAGAGAACTTAGCACAAGATGCCTGGCGCAGATTTGGTAGGAGGACACAGCTTTGGTGAAGAGGTCCGTAACAAGATGGTGGGCAAAGATGACCTTTTGGCAGATTAGTTGAAAGGGACAATTTAAGAAAGACAAAATGGTATTCATGACAGGGTAGAGGAAAAGCTTCCTCACCTCATTTAGTAAAGCTATTGGGGACCAAAATCCTCCAGAAATGGGGAGTTATGATCCATTGGATCATTATACAATTTTATCTATTCCTATACTTAGGTGGAAAATTAGAGGAATCAGCTTGTATATCCATTTTATTTTACCGTCCCAATTTGGAAAATTGGGTATAAAAAAAACATCTAAAATCTTTCAAAGCCATTTTGAAGCATCAAACCACATTTTTGGGGCCAAACCTTCTATGGAGGAAGATGCCATATTGTACACACCGACAATTTCCAACTGTGCAAGAGTTTCAATTGGTGTAATATCCCCAAAACTTCTCTCGAGGCGCAACTAACAAAAAACACACACAACAAAAATCTTTCTACTAATAGTTCTTGTAGCTTACCAACTACAAATCATACACATATTTAACCATTTCATACCATCAATCAAAACACCACAACATTTTGAATTAAGCATGAATGCAACTACTAAACTCAAACACAACATCATATAAATAATTATAATACAAAGAGTAAATGGACAATAAAATAAACCATAAATGCAACACATAAACAAGATAAAACACTTATCTTTTAAAACAATTGTATAACCAACTGCTCGGGATATATTTTCCACCCAAACATATACTTTTTTTTCCAAATGCCAGTCACCCAAGCTAGGGATATGAATCCACAAAAGAAGGTGTCTTTCACTATCCACTCACAACTCAGATAATCCAACAACTCACTAACATTCTCCTATAGCTATATCGATTTCCACTAGCTCTCTTCCTCTCTAATTGTCTAACCCAAGGAATGTACCCTCTTCATCGCCTCTAGTCTATCGACTATACCATTCATTTGATGTGGTCTCTAGCGATGTGACCAAGAATTCACCATCGATCTCAAGGAACTCGTTAGAAAACTACATGGCATTCTCAGAATATACCCAAATACTATCACATCTATTACGACAAGTCAAAGAAAACATTCTCTTACCTTAGTGCTGAACTTTTCCCGCAGTTGTTAATTTGGAGATCTATTACCGCATCTCAATAAAGGAGTAGGAGGAAATCAATTACAAAATTGATTCAGAACCCCTAATGAAGATGAAGGATGTACTATATGTACCAGGTTTGACAATGAACTTACTTTTTATCTCTTTATATAAGAAAGGCTTCAAAGTTGTTTTCTATATGGAGAAGTTCTTATGTGGGCTCCAAAGGAAAAACCATGGAAGAAGTATGTTATTGAAAGAAGAAGGTGGCTTGCATAAGCTAAAAGGTCACTCATAAGAAGCCTTGACTCATTCCATTGAGAATCATGTGAACTTGGTATAGAAGATTAGCTCACATTAACTACAAGGAATTACCATATGTAAGCAAGGTAGTCACCAAATACTACCGTAATTCAAGGTTGACTGAGAACAAGCAAAGTAACGGATGTGCACAAGGAAAGAACATCAAGAACCCTCTTCCAATAGGAGACAACAAAGTAGAAGGAATCCTAGAGCTCATTCATTCAAACGTATGTGCCCCAATGCCATCATCATCCATTAACGGGTATGTATACAGGTCGCTTATTGATGTGACTATTCTAAAACCCGGGTTTACTTTTTCAAATCAAAATATGAAGTGTTCAAAATTCAAGGATCGCTAAATTTTGATAGAGAATATCTCTAAAAGAAAGATCAAGATACTCTGTGTCAGATAATGGAGGAGAATACACTCGAAAAGAGTTTGTAACTTTTTGTAAAGATGGTCGAGATCAAGAGGGAGCTCATCACTCCTACAATCCTCAACAAAATGGTGTAGCATAAAGAACAGAACGGAACTATAATGGAAGAAATGAAGACCATGATCTATGATCAAGATCTTCCAATGCACTTTATGGGTAAAAGCGTTAAAGAAAAACAAGTTGTATGTTATTGCATTGAGATTATCCCATAATGCACTTGGTTTCATGACCACTGAAGAGATGTTCGAAAGAAGCCAAAAGTAAGCTATCTCAAAATATTTGGTTGTCCTTAGTTCTGTACATGTTCCAAAGAGAAGAGAACTAAGTTGGACCCTTCAAGAAAGAAGGAATATTTGCTGATACGTTGTGAGGTCTCCAAGGCCTTAAGGAATTATACATACATACAAAGTTACCATCATATTGAGATCAAAGATAGATGTAACCTTGATGAAGATGCAACACTCAAGAAATCCGGAAGATGTCACTTTGAAGAAGTATATGAAGAAGAACATGTGGCTCCTATATTTGCAGAACCAATGAGGGAAGTCGTGAATCTCTCATGATGATGTTGAGATTCTAGAAGATCATGACATAATACAATCTCAAGAACCTCCCCAGATGACGATTTCCCACAAGAGAAATCCAAATGGGCAAGAGAGACTACTCAAGATGGAGAGAAGTATGGAAATTTTGAAGGAACCATGAGACAAGTCAAGAACCCAATCCATTCTCCGCTAAATGGCTTTGATGTGATCTCCTAGAAGAGGAGGCTACTTGTTTTGAAGAAGCTATTCAGAGGAAAGAATGGGTTGATGCCATGACAATAGGATCACTCAATCCATTATAAAAGAATTATGTATGGAAAATAGTCTTTAGATCTAAGAGCAAGGATGTGGTATCTTCCAAATGGTTGGCACAAGATAAAACATGTTGATGATGAAGTGTTGAGAAATATAAAGCAAGGTTTGTTGTTCGTGGTTTTTCTCAAAAGGAAGGCATTGACTATGAAAAGACGCTTTTCCTTCTCAGAGTCGTATTACACTTCAATGTAAATCCATCATAGCCCTGCGCTAAGATGAAGGAAGCACCAGATGGACGGAAAACAAACTTTAAATGGTGTCATAGAAGATGAAGTGTATAGAACAACCTCAAGGTCAAGAACTTGAAGATCTGAAAGAATCATGGCTGTTGATTGAAGAAGGTTTCAGATGGATTGAAACAAGCTCCTAGAGCTTGGTATGGCGTGAATTGACAATTTCCGACGAGTTTGGCTTTAACAAAAGTAGCTGCATTCTAACCTTTTATTTCAAGGTTATGAAATGGATTTTGTTTCATTATATTGTTGCCATTGTTGTATGGATGACTATTTTAACCGGCTAAGAAAACTCATCACCGAAAGGTAAGAAGAAGCTCATTGCATTAATTTGAGATGAAAGACCTTGGCCTAATGCACCATTTCATAGGTCTTGAGACCGCGAGCTCAGAGAACATCTTCCAACCAAGGAAGTATGCGCCTGGAAATACCAAGAGGTTTGATATGTTGGAGTGCAAATCCAGGAATACACCTTACGGAAACAGTTGAGCTCATGGTTACCACTCGCCGTAATTGATTGATGTTATGATGCACAGACGGATCATTGATCGCTGATGAATCTGACGGGGAACACGTGCCGGATGTATGTTTTGTTGTAACATCTTGAGTCAATTTCTCTCGTAGTGCCCGCATCGTTCACCTTGTTGCGTTGCAAAACATGTGATGAGGCAATCTTATGGTACATTGGACTTTGGTCTCGCTTATAATGGAGATCATGACTTCAACATGAGTGGTTATACCAATTCAGAATGGGCTGGAAGTGTCTTTTGACGAAGATAATTTCCAGATGTTACCAAAGATAGTCAACCATGATCTTATGGCGAGCAGGGGAAGCAATCAGCATTGTTCTCACACGATAGAAGCAGAATACATCGATGCATGTTTTTCGGGCCAGAAACCATATGGCTTCGAAGTTGCTGACAGTTTATTCAATTGGAGGATAGCTTAAACTGTGATTCATGTGATAAACCAGCAGCATAAAGATAATAGAGAACCATGTGTTCGATGGAAATTCAAAACACATAGAAATCCGACATCATTACATCCGTGATATGGTGTAGAGGATCCATAGCTCCAATATGTTAGTATCGATGACCCAGTTGCGATGTGTTTACCAAGCCTCACCTTGTAAAGTTCTCCAAGACTTCTTTTGAGATAAGTTTGCAGTAGTCCAAAGGACTTCTAAAGGGAGTAGTAATGCCACCTTTGTGCTGAAGATTTCCAGCCTTTCACGCTGATGTTAAGCGGTGGATGATAGCCCTGGTTAAAGATTTCCAACTGCAGGTTTGATGTTGTTGTGATACCAAGTAGTCAAGATTTCCAAATTGCGGTCGACAAAGTTGTTGAGATGCCAGCCTTGTGCTGATGTTGTTGAGATTTTAGCTTTGTGCTGAAGATTTCCGGCTTCATGATGATGTTGTTGAAATGTCAACTTCATGCTAAAGATTTCCAAAATTAGTGTTGTTGCTGATGATGCTCCAACCTTCATGTTGTGATGTTGATGGTGTTGATATTGTATCGTTCTATGTTGTTATTGATGATGATGATGATGATGTATTATGTTACTAATCCATGTTGATGCAATGATGATGATGCCATTCCAGCCTCGCATGGATGATGACATTGATGATGAAGAAAATGAAGATGACAGAGCAGGATATTGTTCTTCCGTGATGTTAGTGATTATGTTTTCTCTCTCTCTCTCCCCGATGATGTTGTAGAACACCCTCTTGTTACGGAGCATTGAAATATTGAATCCTTAAAGAGTACAGATGATATTGAGTTATTCATTAGATCAATCCCTTTTGTGTATTGATCGCGTCGGGCATTGTAATTGACCAAATCCCTTTGTATCATTAAAACCTCAAATATAATATGCAAATTGAGAAGTCAGTCCCCAAGCCATCAAAGTGGTTTTAACCATGAAGAAGACAAGTCGGCCCTACCTGAAGAAACTCTTTTCATCCCCCGTCAGCTTGTATAAATAAAGAAGTCAACGCTTCATTATCTCACTCACTCATTCGGCTCATCTAGTGTGCAAGTTTGGAGAGCCGAAGTTGGGAGAAGAAGGAAGGAGAGATACATTGCTCACTATTGGATATTCTCTAGTGTTTTGGCCTATTGTCTTGGCATTGTATTATTATCTATATCAAGGAAGTTTTGTTGCTTTTCTCCCTCATGAGGGTTTCCTGAGATAAAATTTTGTAATTTTGTGATTAAAGCTTCAATGATCCTACCTATGTGTTATGGTTACATCTAGTAAATTGAAAAACTTAATAATATTCATAACTAAGATTGTAGATAGGGTACATATCAGCTTAAAGAGTAGATCCATATCAGTGTTGTAGATCAACATTTAGAGGCAACATATAGAGGCACATATCAGTCAATTAGAGGCGACTTCAACAGTCCATATCAGAGTTGATATATCTCATTCTTTGAAAGAAACTAGGATACATTTATATCAACAAGGTCTCTTAGTTCTCTCACAGTCGGTTTAATCTCTGGAAAGTTTCTTTGAGCAAGAGCTTTCATGGTGGATGTTTGTAAGATCACATTAATGCAATAAAGGAATATCAGTTGTTGGGGTTTTTCTCCATGTATAGAGTTTCCCAGCAGTATGTGTTGTTGATGCATGCCACGTGATTCCATAATTATTGCTATTCGCTTATGATTCTCTATTGTTGAAATGTATTAAGATGAAATCAAAGTGTTGAAGAAGAATTCAAAGAAATAACCAAGATAAGAAATCAAACTCAAAATTTAACAATTCTATGGCTATTAGACATATTGTAGAGTTGATATTTTGTTGTTGTCATAAGATTGTTATATGTTGAAGTATATTATTGTTTATTGCAAGTTTTATTACAACAAGCCTTTCTCTTTGATAGCTAGTGCTCTCGGGCTCATTATTCATTCTTTAAGACTTGGTATTTAGTGTTTCAATGCATTTAATGATAATTACCAACTCTTAAAGAATAAATTACCTTTTCTAAATTCATCCAAAGTTTTCCCATTTCCCTAGACCTAACCTATCTTACCAAGTGACCAAGATAGGGGGTCAAAGACTTGGCTTCTAGTTGAAGCTATAGATCTCCTTGAGGTCACAAGGAAGCTTCCTCAGGTGGATCCACCACTAAAACAAGGGAAGTATTTTCCTAGGTGAAAATGGTAACACTTCCAGCTTGTCACAAGTTTTGCATCTTGTGAAGGCGTTGCACAATGTTAGATTATGTGATAAAATTTGTACCGCTGTCGTGGGAAATTTAAATATTCTTCCCACACATATTCTTATATGTTTAATTTTCAAAGCCTTGCTCCAATAGCTGAGTCTGATGACTCCCATTGAGGGTAGAATCCCTTCATCTTTATACACATTTTGATGAACCTTGTCTTGTTTCCTCATTTAGTAATTCCACTTATATGTTTTGGCAAGGTGTCATATTCTCAAATGAAGAAGTTATGGCACCATCGAAACTTCATGAAATATTTCCTTCTCTCTAGTAGGAAGATAAAAGAATTCGGTTAAGAACTCTCTTAGTCCAAAGTTCATACCTTATCTCATAGTTTTCATTGAAGAATTTCTCAAGCTTTGGGGCCCGAGAACTCAGAAGTATGAAGATATTCTTGATGATCTCAATAGCCTCCAAAGAGGTTTTTCTTAATCTTATTGAATATGAATAGTGATTTACTGAAAATTCAAGAAGAAGAAGTCATTCTTCACCAAGCACATGAAATAGAACAAGAGCTACCTAGTGAATCTGTTGAAGAATAAGGCTTGGATGAAGCACATCATGTTAAAGGACAAGTCCATGAAGAAGGTGTCTTATTGAGAGTACTCCTCATCATGAAGACGAGACATTGGTATTTTCTCCTCCATTTGATGAAGATGAAGTCACCCAAGCTTCCTCCCTCCTTCACATGAAGATCAGAATATGGGTAAGTTGTACTCCTTTCCATTTTTTTTGATTCCTATGATGCATCCTTTTCATGACTTGGAAAGTTAAGAAGTTTTGGACGAACCCTTGGATGTAGTAAGTTTTTTCATCTAATAAAGAGCATGATGATTTCATTGATAATTTTATACATGTTGGTATCTAGATGGGATGTGTGTTGCTCTTTTATTTTTGATGGAGATCCCCTTTATGAGGATGATAATGGACCTAGAATCAAGAATGCAAAATTTTTTCCTTTAGAACATACATTCATAACCATTGTTGATTAGGATTTTTGACAATATGAATATGATATATTCACAGATTTGATTCAACCATCTAGGAGTGATCCATTACAACATTCTCAGGATGACTTCCAACCATTTCCTATAAGTTGTGATACATATTCTTTTCAGCACTTGGATTTACTCTATGAATATCTTCAACCACCTTTTATGCTCACAACTTCAAAGAAAATTCTTATAAGGGCATGATTCCAAGGACAACAAGAATTTAATGTGAATATCCATCCTTCTTTTCCATCTTGTTGTGTCACCAAGATACGTTCAAGAAATTATGTTTTTGATGCTAACTTATCAATGGGGAAAATTTGTTTTCAACCTATTGTTTGTTGCAAGCATTTCCATAATCCAAACATATATATAAAAGGACAAAACATGATTTGGGGAGAAAATTTGGTTTCTAAGATTCAAATCATCGTCTCATCCACATGTTCTCCTTGGATAATCATGGGACATTCCTCAAATTTCATTTGATTCCTTATCAAACCTCAGGAAGTGATAAAAGCCAAGGTAGCCATTCTTTAAAGCCGTTGAGTCAGTATTATGATCCTTCATCCTCATACATCTTATCACAAACTCCTATTCACAGAGATGGTAGAGCAAGCTTGCAGGGAAAACATCTCAGCATGCATCCTTTTCCTCCTTCCTCTCCTAACTTCCTATATGAGTTTGATTCTATATTTGGTTATGTTGCAGTGTTGTCTAGGCCTCATGATTATTTGAAAGCTCGATGTGTTTTTCTTTGGGTTCATAACTAATAGCTGTAAAGATCCTAGCACTGCCTCCAAAACATGAAACTCAGAATGTTCCTTTCCCGAGTAGGAGGAATAGGCGGTCGTAATGTGACGTTGAGTCCACTAGCTTAGAGCAGGAGTAACCTACAAGGAGACCACCGACACCAGGAGGGGCACATCCACCTACAAAGCCACAACCTCACAAAAAAGGTTAATAAACAAGCACCAAATGTTGAGTCATAGCTGACTCTCTCGGGTCCTGGTATGACAATTCAGATCGTGAGGGATTGTCTCGTGCACAGGGCCATTTCCTTAATATATGGTGGGGTAACCCACAAATTCATTGACACTGTGTTGGTATCTAGGTGAGCACTACAAACAGAGGAGTTTGAGGGATTTGATGTTGCGGTAGTAGATGGCCACATGGTGGGGTGTTTGGACAGAGTTCCAGACTTTAGGTGAAGTTAGGTAACTACACCATGAGACATACATTTTATGTAGTTGGTCTAGCTAACACATATGTGGTGTTGGGAATCCAATGGATGATCACCTAAAAGATTTCTACCAATCACCGTGTCCCTTTGATAGGATTCAGACGTTGAGGGAAGTTAGATTGTACTATGGGTATAAACACGTAAAATTCCAAGATTAGTGCTCTGAAGGGGATGGAGAGGATTCTTTCTCTCATTACGGGGAAGCAACAGATGACCATCTAGGGAGACCAACAGCTTAGGTTCCTTGATGAGATTTCAAGAGATTGGAGTCCACTTGTTAGTGGAATATTCCAAAACAAGTTCGCTTGAGAGGGAGGGGCACAGAGTCATGGACAATGTCATTCTTCACAGAATCAAGTTCACCTCCTAGTTCCGTGATAGACCAGAAGAAGATTTTGGCTGCAACATATGACTTCACTAGCAAAACCATTAGGGTTTTTCAAACTCACGGCAGTATCAGAGAGATTCTGGAACGTCTCAAATAGGATGATGAGGACATCAAAGGAGGTGACTTTACTGCTTGAACAAGCTCTGAGTCACTCTTCCAATTCTAAGAGCCATCCACTTCCCACTCTAGAGCAAACATGGGAAAGCTCATCCTTGGATTTCATTACAGGCCTTCCAAAGGATCAAGGTAAGGAAGACATACCTGAGGGATTCATGCATTAACCAACTGGAGCTGCTTTCACATTCCCAGCACAGAGACCACATCATAGCACAGGCGTGAAGTTGTTCTTCTCAGAGAGACCTTTCGTGATTTACGAAAGCAAACGCAGAACACAGGGCACATCTATTGAAGGTACTTCCGGGAGGAGATTCCATCTTTGGATGAGGAGGGGCAGCTGGAGTTGGTCCCGGAGGAGGTATTACAGCTCAGGAGAGGAGGTTATGATCGGGATCAACCGGGAGTTTGGACCAGGGAGAGGTCTCAATAGAGGATGCTACTCTGGGAGAGGAGGATTTTGCAAAGACCTTGGAGTGGTATTGCTTGAGGACAGCAATCTCGGGAAAGGAGGATTGTAATGTCCTTTTCCGAGTAGGATCTCCGAGAAAGGCTAAGTGTCTAACATCATTGTTAGACTATAGCTAGGGCCGGACAGGGGTAAACGGGGTTACTAGAGGTCACCTGTTAAGGGTGTTATAATTTGAGACATTGATCTAAAAGTGGCTAAAAGCGCTTTTAAGTCAACTTGAGCTAAAAAATAGAGTCAACAATGAATTATGGTTTCGGCAGCCATAGTGAGGAAGGGTTAGCGACCTAATTTCATCATTATGCAGATTTTGACTTGTCATATTGGAGGAGAAAGGCGCATCTCTCGAGAAAGGTAGCCTGCTGGATTCCGTGATGAATACACAAGGCTGATTTTGGTGTTGAGACACACCCTAGCCACCAGGAAGATCACACAGGTCCTCCATCATCCTTCAACAGCAGTTACGCTTCCAATGTCAAGGGCACGATTATTCAGGGTGAAGGCGCAAGCTTTTGGGGATTTATTGATTCAACTTGTCCCATCCAGGAAGAATCCAAAGATTCACTTCCGACCCGGGCCTGAGAGAAAGGCAAGATCTTTGCTCGGTTTCGTCAAATTTCATCAAGAAATCATCCGGGGCACGCTTATTAGCTGGTTAAGGTTGTGACACTTGGCAGACACATTTGGGGTTCTTGAGCGATCATCAGATCAAATCCAAGGAAATCCTTCTGACCCATTTCATGCTGGGCTAGGGCTTATCAATGGAGACACATCTCGTCTTATTCCGATGGTGGAATCACTGTGGTGCAGTTTTCAAAGAGTAGAGGGGTTATTTTCCTAGGGGATCCATCCAGGTCCAAAGCTACCAAATAGAGGGAATGGACACCACCAGATCAGAGATACAAATAAGCACTGTTTGGGACATTTTTCAGGTTGATCCAAGAGGTCTAGCCACCATGGTGAACTTTCCGGACTTGGGTGTGCTACTTGTCAAATGAGCTATCATAGCTTGCAACATATTCTACATCACATCCATTGATCACTAAAGATTCTTTCTCTAGTATCATGTAATTATTGTTTTTAGTTTGCATTTATTGTATTTCTACCAAGATCCTTTGTCACCAATCTAAATGAAAGTGATTTATTTTATTCAACCAATTCTACATTTGTATTCCATAGAGATATCATAATATAAGCTTTGTAGTCTTTTGTCGCCATTATTATTTGTATGCCTTATTTATATGTTGTAAACACTAATCATACACACACATCAACAGAGTTTCCTAGCCTAGCCGACCAGATACATGTAAACCGAGTGAGTGCCTATTGTGTGAGCTATGACCCATTTTTTTAGTTGGAGGGTCACTCCCATGCTCATGGAGGTGCCTTGACTCAGTAGGTATGGAAATGGTCAAGCATTGAAGACATATTTCAAGGATTTATGGATATTATTTGAGCATTTCTCGACACATTTTATTGAATTCGTCCCCCCTTCTATGGGGGTTTTCACAATGTAAAGCATCATTTAATTGTACTTTTCGACTTAGTCTCCAATTTGTGTGGATGAAAAATCATTTTATTTTATTCCTTAGCCAAATTTTGGGGAATAAAGAGTGGGGAGGAGTTGAGAGCCTCATCTATAAATATAGACACCCGCTCACTCATTTTGTTGTCAATTGTTGGAGGTTACTCTTGTAACCATTTAATAGAAGATCTTTTACTTGGTATTTCTTTGGTGTCAATTTTGGGGAACTATATCTTCTTGGTTATTCTTCTTGTCGTATTTTTCAAAGAATATTGTTATCATTCAAGATTCTACATAAACTAGCAAGATTGATCCATTGAGGAGTTATCAACTGTGTGGAGGAAGAAGCCTAGGGTTTGCATCTCCTTCTTCCCTAAAAATAATTTGTTTGTCTCTGTCTTGATTAGTTCTATGCTCCTGGCAAGGGTTTCAAGTATTTTTTTCAAATCTTTGTCAATTCCTTGTTAGTGAAGGTTATTCCCTTGATGAAACCCTTCTTGTAGGGCATTTATTATCTTGGTTTTTCTTGATTAGCAAGATAATACTAACCTCAGTGGCCCTAGTCTATAGTTCTAATCCAATTCTAATCAATAAACTGGGATAACTGATTTTTAGATGGGCATACTTTTTGACCCCATAAAGCCCTAGTGAAGACAAGGCTATGCCCTAAACTCCCAACATTCACCAACCAAAACCCTTAAATTAATCTTTTCCCTTTTTATGTTTTATAAAATATAAAAGTATAAAAATATATAAAAGATATTGTTAGATTTTAGGAAAAAAAAGAGACAATTGTAATAATACTTTTAAATTGGGTTCAATAGATCAACACATTTACTTAAAAAGACACAAATGTGATCCAATTAAATTTTGAACATAAACAAAAATTTTTAGTGCAAAAACAAACCTTAGCTTACCTCTTAGCCGATGAAGAATGTACCTATCACATGTGGATGTTATCCTCTTTAATATGCTTCTAAAACTAATTTGTTCAAGGGATCAAACCTATAGGGTTTGATTTCTATCATATGGATTGGTGGACAATTCTCCAAAGGAAAGACCACAAGCAAAGCTAGAGAAGAATGTTGTCCACGACTGATACTATAGAACTCAGCAATAGCAAATACTCCACAAAACGAGACAATAAAAATTTCACAACAGGGACAAAAAAAACCTCCATAGATGAGAGACAACAGAACTTCCACAATAAGACAACAAATCTCCCAAATAAGACAACAAAAGTCACCACAACAGGGACAAAAAAACCCTCCAAAATGAGATAGTAAAACCTTTCAACAACAAGGCACGGGAGAGGAGGAGGAAGAGTTGGTGCCTCAACACACCCAGCGACCAACAGGGAAGAGGAGGCGGAGGAGTTGATGCCTCAACAATCTCAGCGGCAGCCTCAAAAGAGAGCTACGACACCCTTGCACAATCAAGGGCCAACGTGCGGCTCTCTTGAACACAGTCTGGTACCTAAAGGAGAGGTAAATTGCAGTCCTGGGAAGTCAAGTAGAGGTCCAACACCTCTATACCAACAAACAAACCCAGAGGAACTCAGCCAAGTAGGAAACTGGATAACATGCCTCAGATCTGAAACAGAGAGTCCAAGAGAGGAGTTTCACCATCCAAGAGAAGGATAACTTGAGGTAGCCGCAGAAAGAGAAGGATAACCTGAGGTAGCTGTAACAAGAGAAGGATGAGTAGTGAGTGACTGTGTGTGAAAAATGCTAGAGGGGAGGGTTTCTTTTATAGCTATGAGAGGGAAGAATTAAAATAAAAATAAATAACACGGGTAATTTAATTAATATAAATATTAATTAAATGTCAATTAAATCTAAAGTAATTAAAACCCCTACCACATAAAACAAGAGGGAAAGAAAGACAAGAAGAAAGGGGGACTTAAGACAAAGTCAAGGGGGTCCACAATGGAAAAATATGTCCACATAAGTCTCTAATGACTTATAAACTTTATCATCACAGCATAAGAGAGCACATCAACAATGTGATCATGTCCATCTTCTCTTAGCTTACCTCCTAGGTCTCATGGACCATCCCTGAGAGAGGAAAAGGATCACACATCATCACATATTGGTATTTCACTAAGATCTACCTCGGGTCCGAGGACTGTTGCCCTAAACACATTTAGCCCTAGAATACATTCCATGTCTTATCCACCAAGGTACAAGACCAAGGATCAACCCATGCATTAAAACGTGTTCCCTAGAACACATCTAGGGATTACATCAACCACCAAGGAACACACACACATCCAATGATCAATCCAAGCACTGGGAAATGATTCCCTGGAACACATCTTGTGGATCATCGCTTGGTCCTAGACCAAGAACCCCACCATATGTTGGGGGCCCTCACTACAGTCTTTTGCCATGGTTTCACTGCTGGTCCCAAACCAAGAATCCCCGTGAGGTAACGGGGCCCTAGTCCTCGGGCTTAGGTCTTTTCCATCCTCCCGAGAATGGCTCTTGCATCTGCAATAAATTCAAATGTGAGCATAAACCCCAAAATATTTATTTCTATTGTCTAGAGTAAAGCTACTTATTCTTTTTTTCTAGACATTCTCCACAAGACACAGGGCAAATCATGATTGTGCTAAGATTGTGCTAAATCGTTGATTTGTGCTAAAGCAAGCGGTTGTTCGGGTATAATTCTTATGTTGGCTTGTATGGTGAAATCTCGCCTCTTTTGTGGTATGAACGCCATTTCCCTCACCTTTAAAAGTAGGATTTATTTATAAAAGGATGAGGCCATCACAGCTATTTATTTCAGAGCTCTTCACTTGTTTAATTTTCTCCAACCTCTTTATACAATAGTAGCTTTTTCTCTAACCTGGTTGAATTTATTCTTAAGGCATCAGCTACTAAGGCACTGTCTATCTAACATGTATTGAGGTGTGTAGTTGGAAGGATTTGGGATACCACCCTTGGTTTATAGGAGCTGACCTAAAGTGAAAGAGAGATTGTACTAAGGTGACATGGTGCATTTACCGTATCAATCTACCCCCCTAGCATCCCCCCAAGGTTGCTAATTTGGGCATTAACAGAGCCTATAAACCTTAGGGTTTGGTCTAGTTCAATTTGGATCTCTAAATAGACATCCTAGAAAGAAGGAGTTCACACCTAAGGCTCTATGAGTTTATAGACCTTAGGGTTTTTTTTCTTGCACTATTTGATCCTAGACCTATGAGGCTATAGTCTTAGGGTTTCAAATTTTCACTTTTCTTGGCCATCTAAGTCCAAATTCGGGGTTTTGTTTGACTCCATTTTCCTAGGAGATAAAAACGACACTAGCCTTAAGCTCACAAAGTGATACAAAACCTCAATTTATCACCTCTCTCTCACAGCAACTAAGTAGTTAGATGCCTAACTACTTTCTCATGCTCAATATAACTCAAAGTTTGGCAAACTAAATTTCTTATTGTTATAAAATGTTTTCATACCATTAGGGTTTATTCATATTGTTGATAACTAATCTATTTCACTCTCTTAAATTCATGCAACTATTGGTGGATAATCTGCAAGATTTTCTATGGTTATTAGACATATTTTCATTCATTTATTTGTTGAATTAGAGATGATATATTGTTGTTGTCATAAGACTGTTATATGCTGAAGTATATCACTATTTACTGCAAGTTTTATTACAACAAGCCTTTCTCTTTGATAGCTATGCTTTGGGGCTCATTATTCATTCTTTAAGACTTGGTACTTGTCATTAAATGCATTGAAACACTTCTCAAACACACATACAATCAATTACCTTGTGTGAATTCATCCCAACCTTTCCCATTTCCCTAGAATTGGATTATCTTACCAAGTGACCAAGATAGGGGGTCTAACATTCTGCTCTTAGCTTGCTATAGGATCATTTGAGGTCATCAAGGAAGTCTCCCTTGTGTTGGATCCTCATCCATCTCTAAATTGAGGGAAGTACTTTCCTAGGTGACAATGGCTATTACTCTCAGTGGTTACGCAAGTTTAACATATTGTGAATGCTTTGCACAAGTGTTAGATTATTTGATAACATGATGCAATACAAACATTTTATGTTCCAAACACTTTTTTCAATTGAGCATTTTTGTCTAAGTCATATTCACTTTGAACTCATTATCAATTAATCTTATTAGTTTCCCTTCTCTCGTACTTGATATACTTTACCCCTAAGAGAAGATAGAAACTCCAAGTCAAACCAAATCCTGAACCTTCCCATTTCAAATACAATGATAAAAGTTAGTCTTGATCTTCTAGGAATAACCTCCTTAGGTTAGAAACCATAGCATTAAAGTGTAGAGGCAAGGCCATTGGGGTGACAGTGGGTATTTGCCTAGTCATTGCCCCAAGCTCTATTTCACAAGGCGGGCCTTTCCTTTAATGAGAGTTTTAGAATGAACGGGGCCTATAGAATAATTGATAAAGACTCTACCAGAAAAAGACTATTTGAATTTGTTTACGGGATGGATGTAACATTGCTAGTTCACTTGAAGATCCTGATTTATAAGATAATCTAGATCAACATGCAGTGCAAAATAGAATCAACCAATTGATCAATCTTGACAAGAATTGTAGACATGCCTTTGATCATCTAGGAAAGAGTTAAGAAAATATGAAGACAAGTTCAACAAGAAAGTTCATGCCCAAGGTGTTAGAAAGGGTGATCTTGTTCTCATGTGGAAAAAAAATAAAGGCCTTTTGTGAAAGGTGATCTTGTTCTTGTTCTCATGTTCAAAAGAGATAATTTTTGAACATGGTAAGTTCAAAATTCATTGGTTGGGTCCTTTCAAAATTGAAGATTTTGTAGGTAATAATTATTTCTACTTCATTCATCTAGATGGAGAATGACAACCCTTGTCCGTGAATGGGAAAAATTTGAAGATGTTCTATCAACGTAATATTTGATGCCATGGGGCATCTTTGTACAATAGCAAGTTTATTATCCTTTCTTACTTGTGTGTTTCATTTTATTGATTTCAACATTTTCATTTGTTGAATAAAAGGTAAATGTTATGTTCACATGTAATGTGAGATTTTTTCTTTGAGATGGTGCTACTAACATTTGCTTGGCTATATTTCATTATGCATGGATTTATTTCTATCTTAGGGAAGGGGAAAAGACACTTATGTCTTGACCCTCCCCTCCATTTGACATCCATTTGATGAAAATGTCTCAAGTCTACATCTTTTGCAGCTTTTGGAGTTCTCTTGAACTCATGAGATGAGCACATGTCCTCGGGAGTTGGAGCCAACTATTACACCTCGTATTCACTTCATTGCACCCTATATTTTTTCATTGTATGTGATCCATCATTTGAGTAGACTATGTATATCATTAAATCAAGATGAGCCAAAAGTGTGGTTATTTTGTATTCGTGTATTGTATTGGGTCATGCTTAGATGTTTATGTATCAGTTATGGGCCTAGAAGATATCTCCACACCCATTATGGTCGACCGATCATGACCGGTTTTGGTCCATGTTTCAAGATATCAATTTCTCTTATGGCTTTGACTACCCCTTAGTGTCAATAATGTGTCACCATGTTGGTCATTTATGATCTGGGTAGGCATGAGAGCATCTTTGGATGATCTAATAAGAAATTCATGATCTAGGGGAGCCTCCAGTCATTCTCACTTCTTGCATGTCATCTAAAAGTGTTGCTCATGTTGTAAAGGTTGTCATACCATTTAAAGCACAAATATCTTGTGTGTGTAAGCATGGACCCCCATCATATGTATTTGTCACATTTTTGGCCAATTGAGATAATTTTGTAGACACTCACTAGCCCCATGTTTCTCGAGGTAGTACATGTATCCCAAGGCATCGATTACATCATATGAGGCACTTTGGGCCTATTTATGCCACGGGAGCTTCACTCAATGAAATTGTGACATAGCACATCTATTTGTGGATAATAAAGAATACCCTGCATCTAATTAAATATTGAGAAAAGAAAAAAAATCATTTTGTTGACCCTCTCCCAATACACATATGTACACAATCTTAAAACTCTTATTTTGCCGATATCTAGGTATTCATTTTTTCATGGCATTTTTAATACCCCTTTTATTTCTATCCTTAGTATGCAAACATGATGGAACTTATTTACACTCGCAAATCACAAATCACAAAGGTAATTAAAAGAAGCAAGCTGTGGGTGTCATCTAAGGATTTTGCTTAGGTTGGAGGATATATCTTCATAAGTTACCTAACTCATTCAAATCCATCTATTTCCTAACCTGGGAGGGTGATAACCCTTTGTCCATGACTTGCAAAGAGGTATGTTGGAGGGTAGCCATAGGTTTATCACCAAGTGGCATACTCATAGAATTGCAAGAGAACATGAGACAAATAGTGAGAGATCTCTTGTATTTCATCATCTTGGGTGTAGTTTACTATAATTTCTCATTCATACCTTCACTTGCCTTGGTGGATTTTATCACCCCAATTTAAGACATTTAGAAGGCACCCTTCAACCCTTATGGATTAAGCTTCAGATTTCATGTCATAGAAGCTGTTGCTTTTTAGTTTCTCTTTGCATCGTTGTTCTGTCCCCAAAACCATATTTTGTCACCACGAAACATATTTGAAAACCATTGTTCACCACCGAAAGCACTCACATTAGTACCCATTGTAAACATATTTTGGAAACATATAAACTCAGCACAATTTCTTTAAAAACATATAGTTAATTGTAATTAAAACCAACAATCACCACTAGATTTGGTTATAAATTTTGAACAACATTAGTGTTGTCAGAACAACATTAGAAATAAGTATGTTTCAACATCATAACTATTGTCTTGGTATTCCTACATCATTTCATATGCATGAATCAAAATTTGGCTCATCGATGCTCTATCAGGCCATGTGGTAGCTTTGAATTAATTGGCCAATTAATTCAATTGCTTCAAGCCCACCTATACTCTAGAAAACAGCTTGGTTCCACTTGACTACTTCGTCCTAATATGTGATCATAACATATTACTAAAAGTGAGGGGGTTCATACAATGGTTGGTTAACTTTTGCATCAAGACATATACCACCTTTAGCTGGAAGTTCCGCATCAGCTTCATAATTTTGGAGAAAAACGATTGGCCTCTAATTTAACCAACTAATTTGTTGGATATGATTGGAAATGTAGAATACTACAAGTGATCTGTCTACATGCCTTAAGTTGGTTGACATTCTGCAGACGATGCCAAGTTGAGGTGCTAACTCTATAGTGTTCATACCCATTTTAAGGAGTGATGGTGTAAGGACCATACAGAATATACCATACAGGCTTGATCTTGTGGTGCTATTGATTTTTGAAGCATCGGTTATCCAAGTGGAGCCAAACTCTCACCAACATGAATTTGTGGTTCAACTCAATGTTGATCATGCAACGCTGCACTTGACCATGTTTGCTAATGATGGCCTCTACTATAAAACTTGGCCAAGGTTTTGCACAAAAGAAGAAAATTTGTCTTGCTCCTTTTGATGGTAGGATTTGGATGAAGTAGGGATAGCAACTAGAATCTCATAAGGAGCTAAAAGTTGGAAGCCAAAATATAACTCAAAATGGGGTGTGTCCTATAAATACATAAATGGCTCTCTTGAAGATGTGTTGCGATATATGAAACTATTGATCCTATAGATTGTTCTGTTGATAATAGATGCAACTTGATAATAGATGCAAAGGTCATGAACTAAGGTTTTGTTCAATACCCGATTTTGGCCATCAATTTGTATAAGCTATTTGCAGATAAAATAAAAGTAAAGAACCAAAACTAACAAATCAAAACTTCAATAAATGTGCATTGTGAGTACCTCTAACAACAACTAATTAATCACTTCAATTGATATCCAATTATAGATAACAACCATTTGTATTTCAAAAAATAATCCTTCAAAATTCTACACATATTGAACTTTTGTGTTACATTATTGAGGATGTGAACCATGTTCCCTCCAAATACATCACATGCATAATGCAAACAAAACCAACATCATCAAGATGATACCCTAAAAGCTGGAAGCCTAGGGTGAGAGTCCAACACATGTGTGTTATTTTCCTTAGTATGCTTTAAACAAATCACAGATCCCAGTTAAAACAAACCCGAAATTCAGAGATCTACAATGAGTTTCCATGCATGTGCTTCTTTACTCAATGTTTTACTAAAATTCTTTGTGAATCAATCTTGTTCGATCATCTTTGAGAAACACCTAATAGGCATCAAAACAATAAGATGAAAACTGGATTATAACCAAAATATTATAATATTAAGAAATTAAATCTCAAAAGTTTGTAAACACACCAAGCAAGTAATTATAGGTAAGGGCAATGTGAGGAAACAAAATCTCTTCCTTCGGGAGAATTGATATGCAAACAAACACCACCTACATTTGAAATAAAGGACACTGGATAAGAAAAGTATTCATTAATCTACTGCAGCCCAAGCCCACGTTAAAGCTGGACACATTAGCCATTTATTTTTATGGTTTTCACGTTGAGGTTAATGGGATGTTGTGTATGCCAATAGGATAACATAATATCCTATTGGCATACACAGTAGCCCATTGGCATGTTGTGTATGTCAATTGGCACACACAACATCCCAATGGCATGTTGTGTATGCCAATTAACATACACAACAGCTCATTGGTTCGTTGTTGTGTATGTCACTAGCATACATAACAACCATCCATTGCCTAGTGTGTATGCCACCAGACACATTGATGGTACACCGGCTATTGTGTATCCCACTGGCATACACAAGATGCCAATGGGTTATTGTGTATGCTAACTAGCATACACAACAACCAACATCCCAATGGGTTTCTCTATATGCCAAATGGCATACACAACATCCCATTGGCATACACAACATGCCACAATGGCTTTTGTGTATGCCAATTGCCATACACATTATGCCAATTGGTATACACAACAGCCAGGCCAATGGATCGGTTGTTGTGTATGCCAATTGGCATACATAGCAACCCCAATACATGTTGTGTATGCCAATTGACACACACAACATTCATTGTGGCTATTGTGTATGCCAATTGACATACATAACATCACATCCATTGGCCCATTGTGTATGCAAACTGGCATACACAATGGGCCAATGGATGTCATGTTATGTATGTCAATTGGCATACACAAAAACCCATTGGCCTAGTTGTTGTGTATGCCAATTGGCATGTACACGGATGTGCTATCAGATGCTTTTTAGTACAATTGCAATAAACAAAGAACCCATTGTCCTCGATAAAATAATGGTCTCAGGTATGTCGACAATGCAACATAAATAATTCATTGAAATATAACAAAACCCTAATTTATATAATGGCTATGTTACATTATTGACATACACAACAGGCCATTAGCTTGTTTGTGTATGCCATTTGGCATACACACCAACTCGTTGGCCTGGTTGTTGTGTATGCCATTTGGCATATAGAGAAACCCATTGGGATGTTGGTTGTTGTGTATGCCAGTTGGCATATACAACAAGCCAATGGATGGGATGTTGTCTATTCCAATTGGCATACATTAACATGCCAATTACACATGTTGTGTATGCCATCGGCTGCTGTGTATGCTAATTGGCATACACAACATCCATCCATTGGCATGTCTATTCCAATTGGGAAACACAACAACCCAATTGCCTGGTTGTTTTGTATGCCAATTAAGCTATTGCGTATGCTAATTGGCATACACAGCATGCCAACGGATGGATTGTTGTGTATGCTAACTGGCATACACAACAACCAACATCCCAATGGGTTTCTCTATATGCCAAATGGCATACACAACAACCAGGCCAACCAGGCGAATGGGATATTGTGTATGCCAACTGGCATACACAACAACCAACATCCCAATGGGTTTCTCTATATGCCAAATGGCATACACAATAGCCCAATTGAAATACGCAACAACCAGGCAGGCCATGGATGGGATGTTGTGTATGCAAATTGGCATGTTAATAACAACCTATTGCATACACAACATGCCAATGTACACTGTGGTCTCTCCAATTGGCATGTTGTGTGTCAATAGGTTAATAGAGCAAATTGGCATACACAACATCCCATCCATTGGCCCAGTATGCCAATAGGTTACCTGGTAGTATGCAATTGGGATTACACAACATCTCCATCCAATTGTTGTGTATGCCACTGGGATACACAAACAAACCCATTGGCTTATTGTTGTAAAGTGCCAATTATGACATACAATAGCCATTGGTTTGGTTGTTGTGTATGCCAATTGGCATACAAAAAAAACCCTATGGTTGTTGTGGGATGTTGTGTATGCCAATTTGCATACACAATAGCCCATTGTCCTAATGTGTATTCCAACTGGCATAATTCCATAAAAGCCAAGGGCCTGCTGTGTATGTTAATAATGTAACATAGCCAATGTTAGAATATAAATAAAACCTAATTTTACTCATTTATATGCCTTTATTTTTTGCCACAACGGCATAATAAAGTTTTCTTTCCTATAGTCTGTGTTCTTCAACATTTGTTAACATCCAAAATATCAAAGTGGAACAAAAGATTTTCAATACTGCATTACTTATCAATTTCTTTCCAATAAAAATTTAGTTCAGATTTTATGCATTTGGTATTTCATATTTTGAAAATGTGAAAGCAAAAGTTTTCTTCCTAGATTTTTAGTTTCCCATTGTGAAAGAGATTACCTTCTCTTAACTGTATCATTTAAATACTGTTACAATTAATTCGAACATAGATAGCCAAATCATAAAGTTATAAAATCATTCATACACAGAACAGAGTGGGTGTTCTTAAAACATTTTCAGATACTCTCAGAACTCTTCATATGCATATTTATCTATCTAGATGTATGAATCTTGTTGCCTCTTAGTTCTACTCTAGATAAGACAACATACACCCCAACAAAGAAAGTATATATATATATATATATACACACAATGCTATTTACAGAATTTGTATACAGGCTTCATAGTTAAAGAAAAAATTAAATTCTTCAGTCTTCTATATTTTCCTTTGCACCGTACATGTTCAGGGCGGCATAGATCTAAAGTTATTCAAAGCTGGAACATTTTTCAATCTGACCGTACATTTAAAATGGAATTTCAATTCTATTCTTGTTCTTGTAATGATCAATACCTAGTTTTATAGATCCATTAGTTGGCACATTTACAGTGAGGCCTAACCATTTCACATTGCAGATTTTGAGGATGCAGTAAATTGATTGTTCTTAGGAAGTTATAATTGTGTCAACATCGATCATACAGACAGAAAAATATCAACAATTATATTGAATTTGTCCTTCAAGATAAGCAATGAACAACAATTGAAAACAGCCAGAAAGTACTCAGTTTATAACCTGGATTATAATGTCTATAATCAATCCATGAATACCAACCAAAGAATGATTAAGTGTTGTTCTCACTGTATAAGAAGTATTGTTTCTAACATGATATTATTCAAAGAAAAAGACAAACAACACACACCATAACTTTCTCTTGTAATTTGTTTTTTTCTTCACAATTAAATATACTCGAAAAATGACAAATCCGGGTGATGTTTTGTTCCAACAAATCAATTTTCCCACATAGTAAACATTTTATTGTTAATACTAAGATTCCATTCCACACCCTGAAACAGGTAATTCATCTTCCAGTCTGCCCTTTATGCCTACCATTCAAACAAGATATGGCATATCCATTTAAATGTAAAAAAGTCAAGTAAGATGGACATTGAAATGCTAATGCTAAATTTTTTATTCCAAACAAAATTCACACAATCAAGGACGCCAACAGACCAATTGTCATCCTTTTACCAAAACGTTTTTCGCTTCATCAAGCCCATCTACACAAACTGGTTATTGTGGGAAACGGTTTGCCCACACAAATTACCTGTTGATATAATAATTTGCTTGCAAAGAGAGTCAACACTTCTAAGCTTAGAGCAGAGAATTTGTTTCTTGCCCAAAACATTTTTAGTTTGCCTACAAGACTTCATACAAGAAATACTAATTTGAGACCGGTTTGTGTGCCCTATTGATTCGCTCAAATCTATTTGGTCGAGACGAATTCTCAAATACTTTGTGTG
>SNQJ01S0107805.1:0-29573 GCA_010110895.2 Picea sitchensis | reverse complement strand
TATATATCAAATGAGTTTGAAAGGAGGGCACCCATGCTGAATAGACCAATGCAACAAAATACACAAGGACATGGAAATCTTCATTGATACAAATGCCGAGGCACTGGAAAAAAGTGTGTTTATCATCTCAGCACATCGAGAGCGAAATCCTGGACATGCCAACATTTAAATGATAAAAAACCAACCCATCTGATCCCAGGCCTTGTGGGTCAATCTTCAAGAAGATGGCCTCCTATCCAGACACCCTAGCCCATTCTATGGCCTCCCATGCTGAGATCATTTTATCTGAGATAAACCCCCACACAAAACTTGTTTGTTCCCTCCGAACAACATTATGAACCTGAAGAGCTATTGCCTTGGCCAGGGTATTATAGGCCACTTCAAGCAAATTTTTATGTGGAGTCTCTTGAAGCATTCTTGGGAATCAACTTAAACAACCCCTGGTTAAAATCGTAAGGAGAAGGCCTCATATGCCAAGCAAAAAAATCATACCCTATTGTGTCCCACATTTCCTTGTAGAACTTGCAAGGTAACCCATTCATACTCGGGGAATTCTCATTCTGCATCGAGCATAGGGTAGCAAAGAGCTCTTCCTTCAAAAAAGTCACTGTCTATCCTGTCCTGGACCCACATAGAAACATTAGGAAGAATCACCTTATAGCAGGAATTCCTAGTAGCCGTGAGCACAAGGTGAAAAATATTCTGCAAATGAAGCCCAAACATACCTTTTATCTCAGCAAGTTTCTCTTCAAAATATGAGCATTGAAGACCCAGGAGTGCTGCCAAACTGTGTTAAATGCTCTCTGTAATATAAGATATCAGACCTGAAATTTTCATTAAAACTCTCAAAAGCCGCAAGCAACATTGCAAATTTACATCGAAGGATGGAATTTTTCCTCACGAAACGTGTAAATATGTTGTTAGAGCATGAAAATATGCCCTAAAATGTGCAGATTTGTGTGTGGAAATGCAAAAAAAAACAAGTTCAGAGATCAAAATTATGAATGAAAAGTGCATTGCCTTGAATTCTATGGGTTATGGAGTTAGAAAATTGATTTAAAGGGAGTGATTCCTGATATTAACCAATTCATTGATTGAAGAAAAGCAAGAGACATAATGAACAAGTGCGATATAACAGGCAAATATATGTTACCTTTATTTCCAAAGTTGCAAGTAAAAAGTTTGGGGAATATTAGCTTGAACTACAAGACCTTCATGAGGTGTCAAACCACTTCTAAAGCACCTTCTCACACTTTTTTTCAAGGAGGAATTCATATGAACAAAGTGAGAGCAACCTTTACCTGTCATTGAAAACTAAACCCTCACTTTCACTCCAACCGGAAAGAGGGCTGTGACAACAAGATAACTCAAGGGAAAACTATAGTCAATAATAAGGTCCAACCTCTCTGCTCACTTCCCCCTTTTCCTTAATAGAATAGGCATAGAGGTTTTCAAAAATGTCATAGCTTTCAATAGTGGAATAAAGCAATTAGTAGTTACATGCCAAAAAAAATCTCCTTCCAAGAGGGTGTATGAGCTTGAGAAGCCGAAAGTACTATCATAAACCAACTTTTGTTCAAGTTAAGGATTTTTATGCAATGCACTTTCATTCTTGAGAAGAATGATTCATGCAACAATAGACAAGTCCACAAAAGCAACCCTTTTCCTCTTGAAAGTAATGGCTCTAATTTAGGATGATCAAACACTTTATTTCTCCACAAAAGGCCTTCTCAACCGATGTGCTTTCTTCCTTATCCATACATAGCATATGCAAAGGGAGAAGTCTAGCAAGAAAAGCTCCTTAATTCATGCACTTAGAAACCTTGGGTGAAAATAGCACGAGTAAAGTGGGAAAGTCCACAAAAGAAACTTTTTTTCAGTGTATACACTCAAAGTTTCTAGACTCGGAATTGGAAAAGACTCAAGAAGGCAAAAGAGTGAAGAGTTTGAATTGGATTGGGAATAAATCAAGAAAAACTCAAAAAAAATCAACAAGTACAAAAAATTAAAGATATACACATGGGTTACTTTTTCCTCTTGTAGCTTTCTCTGTCATTTGTAGTCATTTGACATAAAGAAATTTTGCTGAAACATGTTGAAAAATGACTGATATGACATTGAAAAGGGGTAATAAAGGCATTATGGGGACTTGAACGAGTCAAACTCCAAACTTGGTTAATGTCATTTGACTTCTCTGAGTCAGAATAAATTGTCTTCTCTCCTTCTCAATCCATGTTGTTTTTACCTTAGCCATAAAAGAGCATGTGCAAATGGAAAATTTCAACAAGAAAAGCTCCTTAAGGAATACACTTTCTTCCATGGGTGAAATTAGTATGAATAAAGTGTGAAAGTCTACAAAAGCCACCTTTTTCAACCTTTTTTAACCTTTTTCAATGCATGTGCTTTCCTTCTGCAAAAAATCCTCCTCAAGCAATGCATTCCACTCCTATACCATTAATAGCATGTGTATGTGGTTCCAATGACTCACTCCAATATTTATTGGATTTATTAATAAAGAACGAAGCGTCAAGATTATAGTTTATATATAAACCTACAAGGGGGTCATCATTACTCATTTTTTTAGATTATTCTATTTTAATAATATATATTTTTTAAATAATGCATTATCAATCAAGCCCAATATTAAGGATAAAGTTATATGTGTTATGCCCTCTTGAGCCATGATTTGAAGGTTGCTAATTAAACAAAACCAAGGTGGCTTCACTTATTCCTAAAAAGTGTTTACAATTAAATGCCATTAATTTATAATACTAGGGTTAGATTTGGTTAGAGGATATATTGATTATCTATGTTTATTGTATATTTAAAATAATATCAATTTCATAATATATTTCGAATAATATTGTTTGATGGTATGGTTAGTTCTAAGTGTTTTTAAGCTAGTTTCATAATATATTTCGAATAATATTGTTTGATGGTATGGTTAGTTCTAAGTGTTTTTAAGCTAGTATTAACATAGACTAGCTTTTTTTAGTTTTTGCTTCTAGAACAATGCTTAATCGTAAAAGTTCAATATCTGGACATACTTGTAATAGTAGAGTTTAAACTAAGTTTCTTTGAGTTTGAGTTATGGGACTTTGGTGGTAAACTTAATTTGATTTTCCTCGTGAGCAACCTCAGTTGAATTTTGTAGCATTTATTTGGTTAATCAATGCTTGTCTTTATAGAAATAAATTCATTTTATTACTTTATTTTAGAGGATCATATGCCATCTTCCTTTGGGAAATAAAATACACTTTTCAAGTCAAAGGAGGTTATATAATTAGGTCTAAGTTTGAAGTAGTGATTCAAAAGATATTTAATTGAACAATGAGAAAGTCGCGTTAGCATGTCCATTCTATACCCAATTGGCAATCTATATTTCCATGAGACTATCTATCTAGCTAATGTCCCATTTCTTGAAAAAAAGGCCCAGCTTGATTCAAGTACCATGGTTCACTATCAATATTCTTTTCATGATTGTCCTTCCTCTCAAAATTTGGGGTGAAATAATCTATTCTAATTTCTGACCAAAATAAATTGAATCATCAATTTTTCAGTTTTTGTCTAGATATTCCGTAATCCCAGGTTCCGCAAGGTTAATTGAATTAAGTTCTTACAAATTTAGCTAAATGATCAGTTCAAAATATACCTTTAACAGATAGTTGGTTTGCAAAATCCTGAGTGGCAGTCTAAATTGGTTCTCCCTACTCACCCAAGGAAACTTATTATCTCATCATCATAATAGAGTTCAGAATTATTATTAAGATGGACCTATAGGATCTAAAGGGGAAGCGTTTAGGGTTAACCCTTCCCTCTGTTTACTTAACTTGGTTAGACTTTTCTCTGGAAATAACCTGGAATTGAAATCTTCCAAAAATTTTTACTATGAAAGGAAATGAACCTCAAAATCCACATGCTCTTGCCAAGGTACTTTGAGAAACTTATTTAGACTTGCTTTAATTTATTCCTCTACAACTATTTTACTATGAGTGATCGGAAAGCTCAAATTGAGATTTTCAAGTTTAGATTTTTTTCCTCGTCTTTGATATCAGCCTAGATTACCAGGAAGCTATTTTTTCTCTCACCTGTTTCCTATCTAGTCATTATGTGTATGTGCAACTTCTGGTTAATGCTTTCTATTGCTTGATTTTGATGTATTTTAGGTTTGGTTTGATTTGATCATGAAAAACCTTGTACTCAATATTATTGATGATGTGTCCATGCAGAGTGATACGAATGACTTCATTAAAATACTAAAAGGTTGGTTGCAAGTATGCTGAGTGGAAAGAAGCTTGCTTCTCAAACACGTGTGAGTTCTATATTTCTTTAAAAATGTTCTATTGCCTTTTTACTTTCCATTTTGTTGAATTGCTAGTTTTCATGATTTTTATTCTTTTGAGTTGCATGCTAAAATGTGCATCATATAAAATTGCACAGGTTTGTTTAGCTGCATGATAAAATGTGCATCATCTAAAATTGCACAGGTTTTTTCAGGTGCCCACTTTTATTCCTATAAAGTTGTGAAGAGTATTGTTGCAAGTTCATGTGAAGAATGAGTGAAACAGGACCTTTAAACATACAGAATTGTAATAGTTCTTCCAGTAAGCCTATAAATATAACAACATTTGATGCCATAGTCTAAGGTGAACTGACTAAGTTAACTATTCATCCATTTTAACTATTCTCATCTAAGTTAACCTGTAGCCCAAAAAATAAAAGGCAGAGCTTTTAAACGTTTCCGTGAAATAAGCCGAATTTACGTTTCCATGGAATCATGATCCTAAGGACATGAATCATGAATCATTCTTTAATCAGAGCATTTCACCAGCTCTTCTGACTTGTGTAATTTTCCAAGTCCCTGCATTCTGTATTTCTCTTGGGAATCCCTCAACCAGATTTCCTATGATTGGATGGAGAGCCTTTGATGGCAATTCCATTCTTACACACAAACCCAAAAACTTCATTGCCAAAGAAGTATACCATGAAGCTAAACAGTAAATGTCATGGCTAATTTTCGGAATGCCAGCCACCTTTATGTCTTATTTTTCCTTCTTCTACTTATTCCCTTTCTCCAAAGCACTTTGAAGTATCTCCTTTGGGATTGTATACTTTCGATAATAATACAATTGTATTTGTTTTCCCACAAATTAACAAAGTTTTAGAGATAAAGGATTAAAGAGATTTAGTTAGGAAGAGTAGGGTCATTTTGGTCGAAGACGGCGTTTGCAAAATTTGAAGAGTACAATAAAGGAGTGCCCTCGAAGGTTAGCCACTATTTTAATTGGTCCATAGTACTTCTTTAGTGATAATTTTATTATCCCTTCTTGGCTTGTTTTGAAGGGACATCTCGCTTAGGTTGGTTGTAGTCTTAAGCAAACCAACTCTGCTTCAAAATTCTTTCACTAATGGTTGCTGATATGCTTATTGCTTCATGCATTTTGTGCCATCGCCTATCCTAGATTTGAAGAATTTTGTTGTTGATTCTCGATGTGATCTTCCATCGCTTAAACCTTTATTTTCTTTATAAAGCGACAGCTGAGGGTATCCACAAGTCTTCATGGTCTCTATTTTTACAGGGTTAGCAGCATACCACAATTCTTCCAAGGTGGTAACCATTGAAACCATTGTGTCACACGAGACAAAGGAATCAAGGTAGCTCTCTGTAATTCTGTTCTAATTATCTCGGCTTGTCCATCGATTGAGGGCGATAGGATGATGCTTGAGCCAATTGAGTACCCAAAACAAGAAGCACCAACAGGTCCCAAACGTCGGAGTGAAGATGGGACTTCCACCATAATAATTCCGGCTTCTCATGTATCTTTGGAATCAAGCTCATGGAATGCAACCTGTACTAGTTTTGAAGGGATGAAAGAGTGCAATCAAAAAGGTGTACTTGGTCATTCTATCAACAACCACTATGATGACACTCTTTCCTTCTATCTTTATAAACCCGGTGATGAAATCCATGGAAAGATCCTCTTAAATAGAATTTGGGATGGATAATGGCTGTAAAAAGACGGTACCATGCATAAATTGAGTTGCCTCAAGATTCCTTCTATACACCAGCTTTCCTGCCAAGCTTCATGCTTAAAGAAGAATATAGGCGAGGATAAGATCCCAGCTCAAACTATAATAAGAACTCTGATCTAGGAAGTGGTGCACCATTAAGCCCCACACACTGAAGGCAAAGAATTCACAAATGAGGAATAGATCCACTTTCCTGTGGTATCCTTATTAAATGGAGGAAACTCCTGCTAAGATTCCACTTGACCATGAGTCTTTTATATGTATATCCAGAGCCACTCAGGCTGCCACAACACTTGTTCCTAGTAAAGGCATGTTAAGCCATAATATTGGGTCATTAACCCCACTGTAAGCATATTATATTAGGTAATGTTATTTCATTTATGCCTACAGCCATTAGTTGTGTAATTATACCTCCTAGTCTCTATATATACCTAAGGGAGACATTTTCATTTTGTCCATCTGTGCCTGAAACATTTAAGTGGGGTAAAAGGAGGTCATGAGTGCTCATTATCTGAATTATCTCTTTTCAAGGCATTGAGTACTTTTCCAGTATTTTTTATATTGATGTTTCTGTTCTAATGTGCTTTAGAGATGAGTTTGGAAGAGATTGAAGGAAGAGTGTAGGGTCATTATTTCCAAGAAGACGGCTTTGCAACTCTGAAGAGCATGTTTTGAAGGAGTGCTTCGAAGGTTAGCTTGTACTATTTTTAATTGGTAGAAGTCATCTTTATTGTTAGTTATTTTTATAAGTCATCTTTATTGTCAGTTATTTTTGGAAGTCATCTTTACTGGTAGAAGTATTTGGAATAAATTGGTGTAATGGCATATTGAAGGATTTTTTACATGTAAATAAAGTTCTCATGCTAATAGATTCTTACATGGACTCATGTTTCATTCAAAATTATAAGTGACCTTTCTTCTTAAGAATATAAGTAGAAGCATTGTTAGTATTTTGAGATGATAATTTTACTATTTTAGGTAAATAACATAATAATGGATATGGATGTGGCTAGCAGCACGTTTCCTCCCTTGAACCTAGTTGGAATTCATGGCATCCCTCATTTTCCAAGTGTGGGTAATGGACTAACAAAATATTGATCATAGGAACACCAACTAGGTCTTCATGTGACCAGTATGGACCCCAATATAATCCTTCACATGGACAAAGCATTCGAAACTCGAAACATCACTTTAGAACATTTTATCTGTGGCTCATGATGAATCTGGATGTGATAGGTTATGACCCAACAAAGAACATTTAACAAGATAGGTGGGACAACAAAAGACAACATTAATACAAGGAAAAGTGCATTTAATTCTACAAGAAATAATATGTATTCATAAAGCATTAAAGAATATAAAGATGCATCTTGAGGATCGACCTACAACAAGAAGCTATATGCCCTGATACATGGTTCGTCTTCATTACTATATGAGGCTGACTTTTCCAAAGGGATGTTGATGTCTTTCTCTGATTGGGATAAGGTCAAATATGAAGGGAATCCTTGTGGGGGGCAGGGAGCACCCTCCTTTGTTTTGTAGAGGTGGTTCTCATATTTAATCTTTGAACAATAATATTTTATCAACAAACACTTCATAGATGGTCTTGTCTTGAAATGTAAACAAATATGAACTAATCCTAGATGTAAACCTCCATTTAAGCATTGGCAAGATCATATGCATAGTCTATTTTAAAACATTCTCACAACTTCCTGAGAAAAGGACCAGGCAGGCCTTTGATTTGATAATAAATAAAGAGAAAAAGAACTTGGACAAAAACGAGATGTTCATTCCTAACTATCCTTTCCTCCAAGAATTTGAGTAAGAGAATCATCCAAGATTTTGACGTAAGAAAAGAAAATTAAAGATGGTGGTGGTTTTTCTTAGAAAGCTTTTGAAGAATCCAACTTTATATATAAACCTACAAGGGTGTCAATACTATTCATATTTTTAGATTATTCTATTTTAATAATATATATTTTACATAATAATATCAACGTAAGCCCAAACATTGCGATAAAGTTATATGTGTTATGCCCTCTTGAGCCATGATTTGAAGGTTGCTAAGTAAACAAAACCAAGGTGGCTTCACTTATTCCTAAAAAGTATTTATGATTAAATGCCATTAATTTAGAATACTAGGGTTAGATTTGGTTAGCTTGACATATTTGATTATCTGCTTATTGTATATTTAAAATAATATCACTCTATACATATTTCGAATAATATTGTTTGATGGTATGGTTAGTTCTAAGTGTTTTTAAGATAGTAGCAATATAGACTAACTTTTTTTAGTTTTTGCTTCTAGAACAATGCTTAATCGTAAAAGTTCAGTATCTGGACATAGTTGTAATAGTAGAGTTTAAACTAAGTTTCTTTGAGTTTGAGTTATGCGACTTTGGTGGTAAACTTAATGTGATTTTCCTAGTGAGCAACCTCAGTTAAATTTTGTAGCATTTATCTGGTTAATCAAAGCTAGTATTTATAGAAATAAATTCATTTTATTTCTTTATCTTAGAGGAGCATACACCATCTTCCTTTGGACAATAAAATACACTTTTCAAGTCTAAGGAGTTTATATAATTAGGTCAAAGTTTTAAGTAGTGATTCAAAAGATATTTAATTGAACAATGAGAAAGTCGCGTTAGCATGTCCATCCTATACCCAATTGGCAGTCTGTATTTCCATGAGACTATCTATCTTTTAGGCATCTCATTAAAAATGTCATGAGCCACATATACACACCAAGACTCTATGTACATGCCTATAAGGAATTTGGCATGAACACCACTGAAATCCACTCTCAGTGTGTAATCATGGATCCACTTTGCTTCTTGTAAATGCCCAAAATGAGCACATGCCTCGAGCACATTTAATATGGTGACCTAGTTAGGACCCACACCATTTAACTACATTTTGTGACCTTATTTCCATTTTTATCCTGAGTACCTCTACAATCATTATATCTATATTGTAAAAATGTTTTCGAGTATACTTTATTAACAACTGTATACTCAATATTCCCCTACTTGGTATGCATCACTCCAATTTCTCCATATGACTATCCATCTCAATCCCTCTTCCAATAGCACATCCATGGATTAGCTTGTGTTATTCCAACCTCCTAACTTAGCACATGCATGGAGTCACTAGCCATCGATACAAGGTTGGGCTTCATGCTTTCATGCTACATCTAATGAAATAGTGTCACAACATCTTGGGTATATCCATTCTATGCATACCCTATGATAAATTTCCTTTCGGCGAGAGAATTTTATACATTCTATGAAATATTACATGCTTAATTTCCATTCTCTCACATTTGGTATATAAAGCAACAAGAGAATTTCCTATAGCGACATGAGATTCAAATCCATTTCGAATTATATAATCATGGATCTACAAGAGAATTTCATACATTGACATGAGATTCAAATCCATTTCAATTATATAATCATGTGGATCATCTTGCTTTCTTGAATAACTCCTAGAAAGGTACATTCTTGAAGAACACACACCATTGTAATAAGCATGAACATAATGCCATCTACTTTCATTTGACACAAAACTCAACGACAAGTCCATTTTGAGTATATACAACAATAATCACATTCCATGAACTACACCTCTTTTCAAACATTTTGTCAAATAGTTCACTTGAAACCTACGCAAACTTGAACTTGGCATACATTAATACAAGGAAGTTCCCAACAAAATCATTCATCTCAACTTTAGCCTTGATTACATGGACACAAATCTCTTCGCCCTCTTGGAAGGTTGATAGCTCGATACAAGCCTTTAGTACTAAAGAACATACTCAATCACATAAGAGAGATAATCATATGAATTAAGCTCAATAGAGATGTGATGAGTGTTGTCTTCAAAACTGCCTTCAATTGACCATCCTTCTTGCAAAGAGGTTTGATGTTGATGGCTTGCCATTTGTCCTTCAAATTTTAATTGCATACCCATGGAGTAATGATAGCCCTCATTGCTCCATTTGTTAATGAATATGCTTCATATAAATACATATATGGGTTGATTTTTTATGGTGGTTGAACTGAAATGATGAAGCCAAGCATACTCGACTCATAGAATGAGTAACCATATATCTCATGAAGAATCAATGAACAAATACACCCTCATATATGCAACACCTAAATTTTTTCTTTTCTAAGTGGGTATATTGCTCGAAACTTTTTATATACTCTAAATATTTATATCTACATGGAAAAGGTTTGGAGGTCCATTTTCACTAGAATGCAATTCTATTAACAAAATGTTAAATGTGTTGAATGATAAACTAATCCTTGATTGGTTAAGGATTCATTAACCATATACTTTCTTACATTTCTATTTAAACAATAAACTACTTAACATCTCTCACCATAGTAAAATTTTATTTATTTAGTTTTTCCTCATGCTAAAGATTAAATTTTATTTCATTAGTACAGAAGAAATTACATTTCGCATGTAAAACATGAAATATATTTTGTTTTATAAAACATGGAGCATCCATGTTTTAATTTTCCATTACTTTTTATGGTCATAACACGTACTTTTTACAAGTGCCTTTAAATAAATTATTTATTGATCATTTTAGAACTTAGCTACAATTTTAGAAATATAAAATTATAATATTTTTATAAATTTAAATTATAATACTTCAATTGAAAATATAAGTAGAAAAAGTGACGTAAAATTATATAATTGTTAATTGATTATGAGCAACCACTACTTCAAGTAAAGTAGACTAAACCACTATTTTTAACAAGATTGATTGCTTTTGTGAAAAACACACAAAAAGCAAGTAATGGTGGTGGAGGATTTGGCAGCGGATGAAGGAGCCGGAGCGTGGTGGTGGTGGTGGAATAGTTGGCAACGAAGGAAGGAGCCGGAGCAGGGTGGTAGTTGAGGAAAAGTTGGTAGGCGGTAAGCAAACAGTGCCAACTAGAAGGTAGAAGGAAATTTAGCAGTGTATCTAATTAGCAGTGTAGAGAAAATTAGCCGTTGGTGAAGAGAATCCTGCGTCTCTATTTATAATGTTTGATTGCTCACACATCCCTTTGCCCCGCTCCCTTTGATAATTCTCTCAACTGGTGGTGTGTTTGATTGTCGCGGGTCCTCGCTATAAGTGGTTGTGTGGTCTCAAGTATTTGTATCGCTCATCCTAAGGTTGTTTGTCCTCTTTTTGATCGCCTCATCACCCTAAGAGAAGCATGCATACTAACAGTTGGTTCATCGCTGCTAATGTTGCATATCCTTATCATGGAGTAAGTAACAACCGATTGTTCTGGAATTGAATTTTATGTTTCTTTTCTCAACAACCTTTTCCCAAGTATTTCGTGAATTTTCTTCTTCTATTCTTTATACATATCCCAGCAACATTTATGTTCCAGTTTGCAGTCTTTTGTGTCCGTCTGAATTTAAATATTTAGGTGTCTTAATATCACCTATATTTCCAGGGCCTTGCGTAATTATTAATAAATAATGTCACCTATAGTGTATTTCTCTTTTTCAATCTATGCATGACAGAGTTGCATAATAAATATTGTCATCTAAATTGTATTGCTAGCGCTTTTTTCAAGCTATGCATGATAGGAATGCATAATAGATAAGGTCACCAATATTCTGTTTCTTGGGCTTTTTTCAGTCTATGCATGACATGGTAGCTTAATAAACAATGTCTAAAATATGAGGCAAACCTACATATATACTATTTAAATTTCTACTTGATTTCCATCTTCGATTTAGTCCTTCCACCGCTCACCTATAATGATCTTTGATGCGTAAAGAAAGTATGTATCTTAGGTGGTGTACACTGTACTCTTATCACTTCTTTCTTTCTGATTGCTTCTTCATTCATTGTGTTTTCTATACTAGCTTGTTCAATTTTTCTTTATGTTGGTTGCTTTTAATGTTTCCAACTGATCAATTGCAGTCTAAGACTTTTAGGTTTTTAGGCCCGCGATGCAAGGGAATGGCATTTGATATAATGTCTAGAAATCAATTATTTTATCGAAGAGTAGTTTTCCTTCCAAATGACTCACCTCCATGGATTCTGCCTCGCTTTCAATAGATAACCTAGTTTAATAAGACGTTGGAATTGTTGTAGGGATGAATTTGTATGAATTTAGAATGTCCTGGTATATCAATAGGTTAATGTTGGTTCGTTTAGATACAGGGTAGTCAATGTTTGTTTAGTTGCAGGATAGGGTGGAAGAAAGAATAACTGCAAAGAATGTTTATTGATGAGATTAACGTTCTTATTTGTGGACACCAAATTTTGCTGAAAAGTATTGAATCCTTCGTAATTTTTTTCCATATCAACTTTTGTTTCTAATGCAATCTCCTTTCTAGATTTATCTTGCATCCAAATATATATATGTAAATATATTAAATAATTTTATTCTCCATATACAAGTTGTCCAGGACCGTGGACTCTAGAGCTAGAGCGTCCTTTTCTATTACTAAGATGGTCACTGCAAGGGATGTAGCACAATAGGAGCGCTTTAAGAGTTAAGTAAATTTGGCTTGTAGCTTTAATTCAAATTGACTTGACCCACCAGCCTAAGTAGGTTTTGACTATGGTTTTTTAGGCAATAAATGTCTTCATCTTTTTTTTTGTTAAGTTCTTGTAGAATTTCTTCTTGAGATCTTGAATTTGTGATACCTTATCATTTTGTTGATATTTTGCTAACCTGCTTTTAAATGATAAACTTATTATTAACAAGTAATGTTTGAAAGTAAAAGGGTTCGAAGGTAACTAGATAAAATAAGATAAGTTTTGACAATGTGCAAATGACCGCCGTGGACTCCGCTAGGTACATAAGTTCTGATGCACAGTGGAAGTGTGGAGGCCATTCATATAGAAGAAAAAGTCAAAGCTAAACTTTATGATCTAGGCTTGACTATCACAATGCCAAAAAAAAATAGAATGCTCTGGGTCTCACTTAGGGTTCTCATTCTGCCCTTTAATTTAGGAAGCAATAATCCTCTTTAAAAAAAGACATTAGTTAAGAGAAATATAAGAAGTAGAATACCTTGCTGCAGGTTGATTATCCAAGGGTACTATGCTTCTTCTCCTACTTATTAGTCTAGGCTAATTATTGAATTTTTTGTTCTGAATTCTTCATGACCTATGAATGATAGATCATGACCCTTATATAATAACACCTTAGGAATTTTTTCATTGATTATTTGAATGATACCTTCCTCTTAAGATTCTTTTCTATATGTTCCTTTTGTTGAATTTGCTTTCTTTTCTGAGTTCTCACTTAATACATAGAGTGTATTTTTGAATGGAATTTCTACCTTGTCAAGAGTTATAGTCTTGGTTTTGTTTGTCATTGTTTTCTCTTTTTCCCATTCTTATGTTTAAATTGTTTTATCTCTGATTTATGTTCATGTGTTAACTCTTTTGGGAATGCATGGATAATATGCACATATTCATAACATGACATAAGATTGAAATTGGACATTTTGATAACATACCTCTTGCACCCATAGGCAGTCGAGTGTAGCTGCTTGGGGGATTGTCCATTTCTAAGCAGATTTTTGCACAAGTGGACATTGTATTTGGAGTAATTAAATCTAAAAATTTAGCAAATTTTCCCAGATCATTGGCAATGGCTGAAAATGTTTCTTCATTCCAAAACTCATGTAGCAAGAAAGTAATTCTTAACCATGCTAGCATTGAAGATGGACTTGCTGCAGGGTTGAAGCTAATGTCCCATTTCTTGAAAAAGGCCCAGCTTGATTCAAGTACCATGGTTCACTGTCAATATTTTTTTCATGATTGTCCTTCCTATCAAAATTTGGGGTGAAATAATCTATTCTGACCAAAATAAATTGAATTGTCAATTTTTCAGTTTTTGTCTAGCTATTCCGTAATCCTAAAAATCTGCAAGGATAATTGAATTAAGTTCTTACAAATTTAGTTAAATGATCAATTCAAAATATAGCTCTGACAAATATCATGTTTGCAAAATCCTGAGTGGAAATCTAAATTGGTTCTCCCTACTCACCCAATGAAACTTATTATCTCATCATCAGAATAGAGTTCAGAATTATTATTCAAGATGGACCTATAGGATCTAAACGGGAAGGGTTTAGGGTTAACCCTTCCCCCTGTTGACTTAACTTGGTCAGACTTTTCTCTGGAAATAACCTAGAATTGAAATCTTCCAAAAAAATTTACTATTAAAGTCAATGAACCTCAAAATCCACATGCTCCTACCAAGGTACTTTGAGAAACTTACTTAGACTTGCTTTAATTTATTCTGCTACAACTATTTTACTATGAGTGACCGGAAATCTCAAACTGAGATTTTCAAGTTTATATTTTTGCCTCATCTTTGATATCAGCCTAGATTACCAGAAAGCTATTTTTTCGCTCACTTGTTTCCTATCTAGTCATTATGTGTATGTGCAACTTCTGGTTAATGATTTCTATTTGCTTGATTTTGATGAATTTCAGGTTTGGTTTGATTTGATCATGAAAACCTTGTACTCAATATTATTGATGATGATGTGTCCATGCAGAGTGATAGGAATGACTTCGTTAAAATCCAAAAAGGTTGGCTGCAGGTATGCTGAGTGGAAAGAAGCTTGCTTCTCAAACACGTGTGAGTTCTATATTTCTTTAAAAATGTTCTATTGCCTTTTTACTTTCCATTTTGTTGAATTGCTAGTTTTCATGATTTTTATTGGTTTGAGTTGCATGCTAAAATGTGCATCATCTAAAATTGCACAGATTTGTTTAGCTGCATGCTAAAATGTGCATCATCTAAAATTGCACAGGTTTGTTTAGATGCCCACTTTTTATTCCAATAAAGTTGTGAGAAGTATTGTTCCAAGTTCATGTGAAGCATGAGTGAAATAGGACCTAAACATACAAAATTGTAATAGTTCTTCCAGTAGGCCCACAAATATAACAACACTTGATGACATAGTCTAAGGTGACCTGACTAAGTTAACTATTCATCCATTTTAACTATTCTCCTCTAAGTTAACCTGTAGCCCAGAAAATAAAAATATAAGAGTTTTTGAAACATTTCTAGAAATGTTTGACTTGATATTTCCAGCTCTTCAGTAAGTTTAAATTGTTTTGATCCTAAGACATAACCCATAAATTCATGGAACTGTCTTAACTGTATGATTATGCAACAATAGGCCTTTATGGACTTTGTGTAATTTTCCAAGTCCTGTACTTGTATTTTCTTGGGAATCCTCAACTAGATTTCTACATCATTTACCCTGGCTGCATCTTTACTTCACAATAAACCGTGGCAGCTTACTGTTAGTATTTTGAGATGATAATTTTACAATTTTAGGTAAATAACATAATAACAGATATGGATGTGGCTAGCAACATGTTTCCTCCCTTGAACCTAGCTAGAATTCATGGCATCCCTCATTTTACAAGTCTGGGTAATGGACTAACAAAATATTGATCATAGGAACACCAACTAGGCCTTCATGTGACCGGTATGGACCCCACTATAATCCTTCATACCGACAAAGCATTCGAAATTCAAAACATCACTTTAGGACATTTTATCTGTGGGTCATGATGAGTCTGGATGTGATGGGTTATGATCCAACAAAGAACATTTAACAAGACAGGTGGGACAACAAAAGACAACGTTAATACAAGGAAAAGTGCATTTAATTCTACAAGAAATAATATGTATTCATAAAGCATTAAAGAAGATAAAGATGCATCTTGAGGATCGTCCTACAACAAGAAGCTATATGCCATGATACATGGTTCGTCTTCATTAATATATGAGGCTGAATTTTCCAAAGGGATGTTGATGTCTTTCTCTGTTTGGGATAAGGTCAAATATGAAGGGAATCCTTGTGGGGAGAAGGGAGCACCCTCCTTTGTTTTGTAGAGGTGGTTCTCGTATTTAATATTTGAACAATAATATTTTATCAAAAAACACTTAATAGATGGTCTTGTCTTGAAATGTAAAAAAGTATGAACTAATCCTAGATGTAAACATCCATTTAAGACATATATTCATATGCATATTCATTTTAAACATTCAAGAAACTTCCGAGAAAAGGACTAGGCAGGTCTTTGATTTGATAATAAATAAAGAGAAAAAGAACTTGGACAAAAACGAGATGTTCATTCCTAACTATCCTTTCCTCCAAGAATTTGAGTAAGAGAATCATCCAAGATTTTGATAGAAGAAAAGAAAATTAAAGATGGTGTAGTTTTTTCTAGAAAAGATTTTGAAGAATCCAACTTTATATATCTAATGAGTTTGAAAGGAGGGCACCCATGCTGAATAGACCAGTGCAACAAAGTACATAGGTACATGGAAATCTTCATTGATACAAATGTTGAGGCACTGGAAAAAAGTGTGTTTATCATCTTGTTAACATCGAGAGAGAAAATCCCCGACAAAGTCAAATACTAACACAGCACCAAATCAACTGATCCTGTGCCTTATGGGTCAATTCAAGAAGATGGTCTCGTCCGCATTAACACCCTAGCCCACTCCATTGCCTCCCATGCTGAGATCATTGTATCCGAGATAAACCCCCACAAAAAACTTGTTTGTTCCCTCTGAACAACATTATGAACCTGAAGAGCTATTGCCTTGGCAAGGGTATTATAGGCCACTTCAAACAAAGTGATATGTTTTCACCCCCCCTGTGGAGTCTCTTGAAACATTCTTGGGAATCAACTTAATCAACCCCTGGTTAAAATACCGAGGAGAAGGCCTACATACAAACGTAAAATCATCCCCTATTGTGTCCCACATTGTCTTGTATAACTTGCAAGGTAATCCATTAATACTCGGGGAATTCTCATTTTGCATCGAGCATAGGGTAGCAAAGAGCTCTTCCTTCAAAAAAGTCACTGTCTATCCTGTCTTGGACCCACATAGAAACATTAGGAAGAATCACCTTATAGCAGAAATTCCTAGTAGCCATGAGCACAAGGCGAAAAATATTCTTCAAATGAAGCCCAAACATACCTTTTATCTAAAAAAGGTTCTCTTCAAAATATGAGCATTGAAGACCCAAGAGTGCTGCCAAACTGCATTAAATGCTCTCTGTAATATAAGATATCAGATCTGTAATTTGCATTAAAACACTAAAAAATCGCAAGCAACATTGCAAATTTACATCAAAGGATGGAATTTTTCCTCACAAAACGTTTAAATCTGTTGTTAGAGCATGAAAATATTCCCGAAAAAGTGCAGATTTGTGTGTGGAAATGAAAAAAACAACAAGTTCAAAGATCAAAATTATGAATGACAATTGCATTGCCTTGAATTCTATGGGTTATGGAGTTATAAAATTGATTAAAAGGGAGTGATTCCCGATGTTAACCAATTCATTGATTGAAGAAAAGCAAGAGACATAATGAACAAGTGTGATATAACAACCAAATAGATGTTACCTTTATTTCCAAAGTTGCAAGTACAAAGTTTGGGGAATAGTAGCTTGAACTACAAGACCTTCATGAGGTGTCAAACGACTTCTAAAGCACCTTCTCACACTTTTTTTCAAGGAGGAATTCATATGAACAAAGTGAGAGCAACCTTTACATGTCATTGAAAACTAAACTCTCACTTTCACTCCAACCAGAAAGAGGGGTGTGACAACAAGATAACTCAAGGGAAAACTATAGTCAATAATAAGGTCCAACCCCTCTCTCCCTCACTTCCCCTTTCCTTAATAGAATAGGCATAGATGTTTTCAAAAATGTCATAGCTTTCAATAGTGGAATAAAGCAATTAGTAGTTACATGCCAAAAAAATCTCCTTCCAAGAGGGTGTATGAGCTTGAGAAGCTGAAAGTACTATCATAAACCAACTTTTGTTCAAGTTAAGGATTTTTATGCAATGCACTTTCATTGTTGAGAAGAATGATTCATGCAACAATAGTCAAGTCCACAAAAGAAACCCTTCTCCAAAGAACAAAAATCCTCTTCAAAGTAATGGCTCTAAATTAGGATGATCAAACACTTTATTTCTCCACAAAGGCCTTCAACCGATGTGTTTTCCTTAGCCATACATAGCATAAAAAGGTAAAAGGGAGAATTCCATCATGTTCCTAGTCCATCTAATTTAGAAACTTGGGTGAAAATAGGCACGGTAGCGTGGGAGTCCACAAAGCAACTTTTTTCAAGGCATATGTTCAAAGTTTCTAGACTCGAATTGGAAAACTCAAGAAGGATAAAAGGGAGGAAGAGTTTGAAATTGGATTGGGAATAAATCAAGAAAAACTCAAAAAAACTCAACAAGTACAAAAAATTAAAGATATACACATGGGTTACTTTTTCCTCTTGTAGATTTCTCTATCATTTGTAGTCATTTGACAGAAAGAAATTTTGCTGAAACAGGTTGAAAAAATGACTGATATGACATTGAAAAGGGGTTATAAAGACATTATGGGGACTTGAATGAGTCAAACTCCAAACTTGTTTAATGTCGTTTGACTTGTCCGAGTCGGAAAAAATTGTCTTCTCTCCTTCTCAACCCATGTTCTTTCTACCTTATCCATAAAAGAGCATGTGAAAATGGAAAATTTCACCAAGAAAAGATCCTTAAGGAACCCACTTTCTTCCATGGGTGAAATTAGTATGAATAAAGTGGGAAAGTCTACAAAAGCCACCTTTTTCAACCCTTTTCAATACATGTGCTTTCCTTCTCCAAAAGCTCCTCAAGCAATGCATTCTATTCTATACCCAATTAGCAATGTGTATGTGGTTCCAATGACTCACTCCAATATTTATTGGATTTATTAATAAAGAACGAAGTGTCAAGATTATAGTTTATATATAAACCTACAAGAGGGTCATCATTATTCATTTTTTTAGATTATTCTATTTTAATAATATATTTTTTTTTACATAATGCATTATGAATCAAGCCCAACATTAAGGATAAATTTATATGTGTTATTCCCTCTTGAGTCGTGATTTGAAGGTTTCTAATTAAACAAAACCAAGGTGGATTCACTTATTCCTAAAAAGTGTTTATGATTAAATGCCATTAATTTAGAATACCAGGGTTAGATTTTACTAGCTTGGACATATTGATTATCTGGGCTTATTGTATATTTAAAATAATATCAATTTCATAAAATATTTTGAATACTGTTTGATGGTATGGTTAGTTCTAAGTGTTTTTATGCTAGTAGCAATACAGACTAGCTTTTTTTAGTTTTTGCTTCTAGAACAATGCTTAATCGTAAAAGTTAAGTATCTTGACATAGTTGTAATAGTAGATTTTAAACTAAGTTTCTTTGAGTTTGAGTTATGCGACTTTTGTGGTAAACTTAATGTGATTTTCCTCGTGAGCAACCTCAGTTGAATTTTGTAGCATTTATCTTGTTAATCAAAGCTTGTCTTTATAGAAATAAATTCATTTTATTTCTTTATCTTAGAGGAGCATACACCATCTTCCTTTGGGCAATAAAATACACTTTTCAATTCTAAGGAGGTTATATAATTAGGTCTAAGTTTGAAGTAGTGATTCAAAAGATATTTAATTGAACATTGAGAAAGTCGCATTAGCATGTCCATTCTACACCCAATTGGTAGTCTGTATTTCCATGAGACTATCTATCTTTTAGGCATCTCATTAAAAATGTCACGAGCCACATATACACACCAACACTCTATGTACATGCCTATAAGGAATTTGGCATGAACACCACTAAAATCCATTTCTCAGTGTGTAATCATGGATCCACTTTTCTTCTTGTAAATGCCCAAAATGAGCACATGCCTCGAGCACATTTAATATGGTGACCTAATTAGGACCCACACCATTTAACTACATTTTGTGACCTTATTTCCATTTTTATCCTAAGTATACCCTACAATCATTATATTCTATATTGAAAAGAAATTTATTTTATATATTTGGTTGGAATAACTGTATACTCAATATTCCCCTACTTGGTATACATCACTCTAATTTCTCCATATGACTATCCATCTCAAACCCTCTTCCAATAGCACATCCATGGATTAGCATGTGTTATTCCAACCTCCTAACTTAGCACATGCATGGAGTCACTAGAAATGGATACACGGTTGGGCTTCATGCTTTCATGCTACATCTGATGAAATAGCATCACAACATCTTGGGTATATCCATTCTATGCATATCCTATGATAATCTCCTTTCAAGAGAGAATGGTTATTTTATACATTCTATGAAAGATTAGATGCATAATTTCCATTCTCTCAAATTTGGCATATAAAGCAACAAGACAATTTCCTACAACGACATGAGATTCAAATCCATTTCGAATTATATAATCATGGATCAACAAGAGAATTTCATATAGTGACATGAGATTCAAATCCATTTCGAATTATATAATCATGGATCATCTTGATTTCTTGAATAACTCCTAAAAAGGTACATTCTTGAAGAACACACACCATTGTAATAAGCATGAACATAATGCCATCTACTTGCATTTGACACAAAACTCAACGACATGTCCATTTTGAGTATATACAACAATAATCACATTCCATGAAACTACACCTCTTTCAAACATTTTGTAGGTCAAATAGTTCACTTGAAACCTACGCAAACTTGAACTTGGCATACATTAATACAAGGGAGTTCCAAACAAAATCATTCATCTCAACTTTAGCCTTGACTACATGGACACAAATCTCTTTTCCCTCTTGGAAGGTGGTTATCTCGATACAAGCCTTTAGTACTAAAGAACATACTCAATCACATAAGAGAGATAATCATATGAATTAAGTTCAATAGAGATGTGATGGGTGTTGTCTTCAAAACTGCCTTCAATTGACCATCCTTCTTGCAAAGATGTTTGATGTTGATGGCTTGCCATTTGTCCTTAAAATTTTAATTGCATACCTATGGAGTAATGATAGCCTCATTAACTTCTTTGTTAATGAATATAAAGCTCATATAAATACATATATACGTTTTGATTTTTATGGTGGTTGAACTAAAATGATGAAGCCAAGCATACTCGAACTCATAGAATGAGTAACCATATATCTCATAAAGAATCAATGAACAAATACACCCTCATATATACAACACCTAAATTTTTTCTTTTCTAAGTGGGTTTATTGCTCAAAACTTTTTATATACTCTAAATATCTATATCTACATGGAAAAGGTTTGAAGTTCCATTTTCACTAGAATGCAACTCTATTAACATAATGTTAAATGCGTTGAATGATAAACTAATCCTTGATTGGTTAAGGATTCATTAACCATAGACTTTCTTACATTTCTATTTAAACAATAAACCACTTAACATCTCCCGCCATAGTAAAATTCTTATTTTAATTATTTTTTTCCATAGGAAAAAGATTAAATTTTATTTCATTGAAGAGAAAAGAAATTTACATTTTGTACAAAAACATGAAATATATTTATATTTTGTACAAAACATGGAGTATCCATGTTTTTATTCTTCTACAACCTTTTTGGTCATAAATACTTAATTTTTACAAGTTTTAAATAAATTATTTATTGATCATTTTAGAACTTAGCTAAAATTTAGAAATTTAGTACCTATTTATTATAAATTTAAATTTCATAATAATTTTAATAATAATTATAAATTTAAATTATAATAATTTTGAATTGAAAAAATATAAGTAGAAAAGGTGACGTAAAATTATATAATTGTTAATTGATTATGAACTACTACTATGTAAAAGCGACCGAACTACTATTTTTGAATTGTTAATTGATTTCTTTTGTGAAAAAACACAAAAAGCAAGTGAAAAAAACACAAAAAGCAAGTAATGGTGGTGGAGGATTTGGCAGCAGATGAAGGAGACGGAGCGGGGTGGTGGTGGAGGAATAGTTGGCAACGGAGCGGGGTGGTGGTTGAGGAAAAGTTGGCAGGCGGTAAGCAAGCATTGCCAAGTAGAAGGTAGAAAGAAATTTAGTAGTGTATCACTGACAGAAGAAAACACCGCTGTAGCACTCGCTACCATTTATAATGTTTACTTAATTGCCACAAATTCTTGGGTATAATTCTCTCTTCAGGTCCGTGTCGAATAATGTGGTCTCGCTGGCGCTGTTGTGTGGTCTGCTATATGTTTCTGCGGGTCTCAAGTATAAGTGTTGTGTAGCCCCAGACTATATGTATTGTTTGTATTTTTCCGCTTTTTTTAGGATCTGTCACCCTGGAAGAGAAGAGAAGGTATCGAAATGGTTCGCCTGCTTAATAAGTTGCCATCCTGTATCATGGAGGTAATCTAACGTATCAGTTCTGAATTAACCTTTTATGCTTCTTTTCATCACTTCTTTTACGTATTTTAGATTTTTTTTTCTAAATATTTTATCTAGACATACACTGCTTTGCTTGCGCCTGCATTTCTGATAAATCTGTGTTTATAGGTCTTTTGTGTCTGTATCTTAATCTCAATCTCACCTATATTTCAATTTAATATTTAGTGAATTCTCACCTCTAATGAAGATGGCATTTTAATCTCACCTTATTTTGGTACTTATGAATTATTAACAAAAATAATGTCACCTATAGTAGTATTATGCTTTGCTCTTTTTCCAATCTATGCATGATTAAGCGCGAATAAATATTGTCATTCCCATTGTACTGTTAAAGCCAAGCCATACAGGAATGTGTACAAATAAATAAGTGTCAACAAATATTCCGCTGTTAGGCTTTTCAAGTTCTATGAATGACAGTAGTTTTAATAAATAAATGCCTAAATTAAGGGAGGCAAACTCCACCATTTAAATTTACTGGATTCTCCATCTTGGATTAGTCCCACCTTGGTTCTACCATTAATGACCTTCGATGCGAATACTTGCGGGAAAAGACCGTGACTCTTATCACTTTTCTTTCTGATTGCTTCTATGTTCGTTGTGTTTTCTATACTAGCTTGTTCAATTTTTTCTTTCTGTTGGTTGCTTTTTATGTTTCCAGCTGATCAATTGCAGTCTAATACTTTTAGGTTTTTAGGTTTTGATAACATACCTCTTGCACCCATAGGCAGTCGAGTGTAGCTGCTTGGGGGATTGTCCATTTCTAAGCAGATTTTTGCAAAAGTGGACATTTTATTTGGAGTAGTTAAATCTGAAAATTTAGCAAATTTCCCAGATCATTGGCAATGGACGCAAATGTTTCTTCATTCCAAAACTCATGTAGCAAGAAAGTAATTCTTAACCATGCTAGCATTGAGATGGACTTGCTGCAGGGTTGAATCTAATGTCCCATTTCTTGAAAAAGGCCCAACTTGATTCAAGTACCATGGTTCACTGTCAATATTCTTTTCATGATTGTCCTTCCTCTCAAAATTTGGGGTGAAATAATCTATTCTGACCAAAGTAAATTGAATCATCAATTTTTTAGTTTTTGTCTAGCTATTCCATAATCCTAGAAATATGCAAGGATAATTGAATTAATTTCTTAAAAATTTAGCTAAATGATCAGTTCAAAATATACCTTTAACAAATAGCTGGTTTGCAAAATCCTGAGTAGCAGTCTAAATTGGTTCTCCCTAATCACCCAAGGAAACTTATTATCTCATCATCAGAATAGAGTTCAGAATAATTATTCAAGATGGACCTATAGGATCTAAACGGGAAGGGTTTAGGGTTAACCCTTCCCCCTGTTGACTTAACTTGTTCAGACTTTTCTCTGGAAATAACCTGGAATTGAAATCTTCCAAATTTTTTTACTATGAAAGGCAATGAACCTATAAACCCCATGCTCCTGCAAAGGTACTTCGAGAATCTTATTTAAACTTGCTTTAATTTATTCTGCTACAACTATTTTACTATGAGTGACCATAAAGCTCAAACTGAGATTTTCAATTTTAGATTTTTGCCCTCTGTCTCTTTGATATACATCGTTCAGATTTTCACCAGAAAGCTATTTCTCTCACTTTTTTCCTATCTAGTCATTATATGTATGTGCAACTTATGGTTAATGCTTTCTATTGCTTGATTTTGATGTATTTCAGGTTTGGTTTGATTTGATAATGAAAAACCTTGTACTCAATATCTGCCATTGATGATGATGTGGCACATGTAGAGTGATAGGAATGGGACTGCTTGAAACTCGTGTTGGGTTGGCTTGCAGGTATGTTGATGGAAAGAAGCCTGCTTCCTCAAACACGTGAGTTCTATATTTTAGCAAAAATGTTCTATTGCCTCTCATCATTTCTGCTGTAACTACGGATTCTTCATTTGGTTCATTGCATGTTAAAATGTGTATCATCTAAATTGGAAAATGGTGTCATTAGCGCATGATAAAATGTGCATCATCTAAAATTGCACAGGTTTGTTTAGATGCCCACTTTTTATTCCTATAAATTGTGAGAAGTATTGTTGCAAGTTCATGTGAAGCATGAGTGAAATAGGACCTTTAAACATACAAAATTGTAATAGTTCTTCCAGTAGGCCTATAAATATAACAACACTTGATGTCATAGTCTAAGGTGACCTGACTAAGTTAATTATTTATCCATTTTAACTATTCTCCTCTAAGTTAACCTGTAGCTCCAAAAAAAAATAAAATATAAGAGTTTTGAACCTTCAGAAATGTTTACCTGATATTTCCAATCTCTTCAGTAAGTTTAAACTTTGTTTTGATCCTAAGACATAACCCATAAATTCATGGAACTATCTTAACTGTATGATTATGCAACAATAGGCCTTTATGGACTTTGCATAATTTTCCAAGTCCTGTACTTGTATTTTCTTGGGAATCTTCAACTGCATTTCTTATGATTGATGGATATGCATTCTTGGTTGCATCTTACTTTACAATAAACTGCAAAAAAAACTTGGTCGTACAGTGAAGAAGGCTGATGAAGCTAAACAGGGAAATGTCGTGGCTGCAATTGAAGCTGTTGAAGACCTTGAGGTCAATATTTTTCTTTCTTCGCTTATTCTTTTTCTCCTGAAAGCAATCTTAGGGATTCCTTTGGATCGTGGTTACTTTGATAATACATAATTGTATTTGTTTTCCGACAATTAATTGTAGCCAGTAGAGATAAGCTTGGAAGAGATTAAAGGAAGAGTAGGGTCATTATTTCAAGAAGACGTGTTTGCAAATTTGAAGAGTACAGTTTGGAAGGAGTGCCTCAAAGATTAGCTTGTACTATTTTTAATTGGTAGAAGCCATCTTTATTGTCAGTTATTTTTATAAGTCATCTTTACTGGTAGAACTATTAAATTAGTGTAATGGCATATTGAAGGATTTTTTACATGTAAATAAAGTTCTCATGCAAATAGATTCTTACATGGACTCATGTTTCATTCAAAATTATAAGTGATCTTTCTTTTTAAGAATAGAAGTAGAAGCATTGTTAGTATTTTGAGATGACAATTTTACTATTTTAGGTAAATAACATAATAACAGATATGGATGTGGCTAGCAACACGTTTCCTCCCTTGAACCTAGCTAGAATTCATGGCATCCCTCATTTTCCAAGTCTGGGTAATGGACTAACAAAATATTGATCAAAGGAACACCAACTAGGTCTTCATGTGACCGGTATGGACCCCAATATAATCCTTCATATGGACAAATCATTCGAAACTCGAAACATCACTTTAGAACATTTTATCTGTGGCTCATGATGAGTCTAGATGTGATGGGTTATGACCCAACAAAGAACATTTAACAAGATAGGTAGATTCGGATTATTTTCCTCGCATCGAAATGAGAGCTGAGATATAATAAAAAAAATTAACACAGAGGCATTGCAATTATATCGAATAATATAATAGAAAATGTATCGGAGATGCAACCAAACAGATATATAGTAATACACCACTTCTATTAATCGAGAAATGTACAGAGACTCTAAAAAATACGGTAGAAGGAAAGACTCACTAGAATGGTGGCGCCTATCTCTCGAAGAGATGTGAAAGCTAATCGTGATTCAAGTAAGAAGATGATTACACAGGCCTCCCAAAGTCTTCACAATAAATGGGAATGCCAAAGTCCCCAACCATCCAAAAACCTAAACCTAGAGATGAATGCCAAAAGTCAATGTGAGGGCCCCATTTGGGTAAGTGACTACATCACGGGTCGTAACTTTTGCATAATGATCTCCCTTTAGGTGTGTGATAGCTCATTGCATACCGATCTCAAAACCTTCATTTGGACCCTCAAAATGGCCCTCGAAGTTAAAACCCGGCTAAAATAGTAATTGCCAAAATGGCTAGAACCTGCCAGCCATTTGAAAAAGGTGGGTGGCGACCGATTTCCACCTGGATCAATAGGTGGGACAACAAAAGACAACATTAATACAAGGAAAAGTGCATTTAATTCTACAAGAAATAATATGTATTCATAAAGCATTAAAGAAGATAAAGATGCACCTTAAGGATCAGCCTACAACAAGAAGCTATATGCCCTAATACATGGTTCGTCTTCATTAATATATGAGGCTGACTTTTCCAAAGGGATGTTGATGTCTTTCTCTATTTGGGATAAGGTCAAATATGAAGGGAATCCTTGTGGGGAGTAGGGAGCACCCTCCTTTGTTTTGTAGAGGTGGTTCTCGTATTTAATCTTTGAACAATAATATTTTATTAGAAAACACTTCATAGATGGTCTTGTCTTGAAACGTAAACAAATATGAACTAATCCTAGATGTAAACCTCCATTTAAGCATTGACAAGATCATATGCATAGTCTATTTTAAAACATTCTCACAACTTCCTGAGAAAAGGACCAGGCAGGTCTTTGATTTGATAATAAATAAAGAGAAAAAGAACTTGGACAGAAACGATATGTTCAGTCCTAACTTTCTTTTCCTCCAAAAATTTGAGTAAGAGAATCATCCAAGATTTTGATAGAAGAAAATAAAATTAAAGATGGTGTAGGTTTTTCTAGAAAAGCTTTCGAAGAATCCAACTTTATATATCAAATGAGTTTGAAAGGAGGGCACCCATGCTGAATAGACCAATGCAACAAAATGCACAGGGACAGGGAAATTTTCATTGATACAAATGTCGAGGCACTCGAAAAAAGTGTGTTTATCATCTCATCACATCGAGAGCGAAATCCTAGACAGGTCAACATTTCAATGATGAAAGACCAAACGATCTGATCACAGGACTTGTGGGTCAATCTTCAAGAAGATGGCCTCATGTCCAGACACCCTAGCCCATTCTATGGCCTCCCATGCTCAGATCATTGTATCCGAGATAAACCCCCACAAAAAACTTGTCTGCCCTCCTCCGAACAACATTATGAACTTGAAGAGCTATTGCCTTGGCCAGGGTATTATATGCCACTTCAAGCAAAGTGATATGTTTTCACCCCCCTGTGGAGTCTCTTGAAGCATTCTTGGGAATCAACTTAAACAACCCCTGGCTAAAATCCCGAGGAGAAGGCCTCATATGCCAAGAAGCAAAATCATCCCCTATTGTGTCCAACATTGCCTTGTAGAACTTGCAAGTAACCCATTCATACTCGGGGAATTCTCATTCTGCATCGATCATAGGGAAGCAAAGAGCTCTTCCTTAAAAAAAATCACTGTCTATCCTGTCCTAGACCCACATAGAAACATTAGGAAGAATCACCTTATAGAAGGAATTCCTAGTAGCCATGAGCACAAGGTAAAAAATATTCTGCAAATGAAGCCCAAACATACCTTTTATCTCAACAAGGTTCTCTTCAAAATATGAGCATTGAAGACCGAGGAGTGCTGCCAAACTGCGTTAAATGCTCTCTGTAATATAAGATATCGGACCTGTTATTTGCATTAAACACTCAAAAACAGCAAGCAACATTGCAAATTTACATCTAAGGATGGAATTTTTCCTCGTGAAACGTGTAAATATGTTGTTAGAGCATGAAAATATGCCCTAACAATTGTAGATTTGTGTGTGGAAATGCAAAAAACAACAAGTTCAGAGATCAAAATTATGAATGACAATTGCATTACCTTGAATTCTATGGGCTATGGAGTTAGAAAATTGATTAAAAGGCAGTGATTCCTAATGTTAACCAATTCGTTGATTGAAGCAAAGCAAGAGACATAATGAACAAGTGTGATATAACAGCCAAATAGATGTTAACTTTATTTCCAAAGTTGCAAGTACAAAGTTTGGGGAATATTAGCTTGAACTATAAGACCTTCATGAGGTGTCAAACCACTTCTAAAGCACCTTCTCACACTTTTTTTCAAGGACGAATTCATATGAACAAAGTGAGAGAAACCTTTACCTGTCATTGAAAACTATGAATTCTCACTTTCACTCCAACTGGAAAGAGAGGGGTGTGACAACAAGATAAATCAAGGGAAAACTATAGTCAATAATAAGGTCCAACCTCTCCTCACTGCCCCTTTTTCTTTTATAGAATAGGCATAGAGGTTTTCAAAAATGTCATAGCTTTCAATAGTGGAATAAAGCAATTAGTAGTTACATGCCAAGAAAAATCTCCTTCCAAGAGGGTGTATGAGCTTGAGAAGCTGAAAGTACTATCATAAACCAACTTTTGTTCAAGTTAAGGATTTTTATACAATGCAGTTTCATTCTTGAGAAGAATGATTCATGCAACAATAGGAAAGTCCACAAAAGCAACCCTTTTCAAAAGAACAAAAATTCTCTTCAAAGTAATGGCTCTAAATTAGGATGATCAAACACTTTATTTCTCCACGAAAGGCCTTCTCAACCGATGTGCTTTCTTCCTTATCCATACATAGCATGTGCAAAGGGAGAATTCCATCAAGAAAATCTCCTTAATTCATTCACTTAGAAACCTTGGGTGAAAATAGCATGAGTAAAGTGGGAAAGTCCACAAAGCAACTTTTTTTCAGTGCATACACTCAAAGTTTCTAGACTCGGAATTGGCAAAAACTCAAGAAGGAAAAAGAGTGAAGAGTTTGAATTGGATTGGGAATAAATCAAGAAAAACTCAAAAAAACTCAACAAGTACAAAAAATTAAAGATATACACATGGGTTACTTTTTCCTCTTGTAGCTTTCTCTATCATTTGTAGTCATTTGATAGAAAGAAATTTTGCTGAAACAGGTTGAAAAATGACTGATATGACATTGAAAAGGGGTTATAAAGGCATTATGGGGACTTGAATGAGTCAAACTCCAAACTTGGTTAATGTCATTTCACTTCTCCGAGTCGGAAAAAATTGTCTTCTCTCCTTCTCAACCCATGTTTTTTCTACCTTATCCATAAAAGAGCATGTGAAAATGGAAACTTTCACCAAGAAAAGATCCTTAAGGAGCACACTTTCTTCCATGGGTGAAATTAGCATGAATAAAGTGGGAAAGTCTACAAAACCCACCTTTTTCAACCCTTTTCAATGCATGTACTTTCCTTCTCCAAAAAAGTCTCCTCAAGCAATGCATTCCACTCCTATACCATGAATAGCATGTGTATGTGGTTCCAATGACTCACTCCGATATTTCTTGGATTTATTAATAAAGAACGAAGTGTCAAGATTATAGTTTATATATAAACCTACAAGGGGGTCATCATTATTCATTTTTTTAGATTATTCTATTTTAATAATATATTTTTTTTACATAATGCATTATGAATCAA
>SNQJ01S0107804.1:54902-67322 GCA_010110895.2 Picea sitchensis | reverse complement strand
ATATCCTTGATATCTATCGTAAGAATGTGAACACCCACACAAAATTCCTTCGCATTCACATCCCACATGTGAACTAGGTACTTGAGTAATCTCAACCAGGCCCTCATACCCTGGATTTTGAAGAATTTCAATAGTCCACACTGCCGGAGGGCCATTACCGTTCTCGAGTCATTTCCGGCAAAGTAGTCTTCCTCCTCGTTCTCTCTCTCACGCCATTAAAACATTTTTACCACGGAAAACTTGCAATGGAACATTAAAGAGAGATTAGCATCTTTATCTTCTTCCCTAGAAAATTTTTAGTGGCAAATGTATCTCAAAAAACTTTATGAACTGCGCACGTCGAAGACCTGGGCATCCGTACAGTGCGGATTCGTCGCAGGTTGGCTATAGGGATGCCTACGACTATCTTAGATCGTCACAGGGCCTGATATAGGGCCCCTGCGACAACCTCCGCGCATAGGTACCCTTGAAAACTCAACTCAAAAAGTCATTTTTAACCAAATAAAAACAAATTTTGATCCATGAAAAGTTGAAAGAGATGAAAATTACCTGTTATGTGGAGATCGTTCGTCGATTGATCAACCGTGCCCTCCGTAATCTGCAGTGGAAAATCAAGGTAAATTGGGGGTTTTAGAGAAATGTTTCGGTGAAATAACAAATGGAATAGTGAAATGAAATTTTTACCCGTTTTTATTGATTTTTTCATTTTTTCATTTATATTTTATATTATTTTATATATTTTACCTAAATCCTAAAGTCCTAATGACCTCACAAGTGTTTGATTTTTTGCAGATGAAAAGTCTAGGAGTGAAACATTGAAACAAGGATTCGTTTTTGGTCTGTTTTTATACATTTGTCGCATGTACAGATCATTTTATGGTTTTTTAGGAAAAACTCTGAGCTTAGTTTTTGTACTTTCTCATGCTCGTAAATCAATGAGAATGTAACCGAGTACACTTTTATCATTTTTTCAGACTCGTAATGGTAACACAAAAAATGAAACCTGTGGAGTATCATTTAATCTCTTTTCATGCTCCATAAAAATGAAAAGATTGTCAAGCGACCTTGTTCTTTTCACGCTCGTAAAAGTATTTGAAGAAAACATCTAATGGGAGGTAGGTTATCACTTTTTCGGTCTCATCGGATTAATTTACGAAAAAGGACCTAGTGGAGTTCTCTTTAAGTGTTGTTCAGACTCTCTAAACATGAAAAACCCCTGAGTTTTCTTTCTTTGGATTCATTAAACAAACATCGAGAGGCCCATATGGGATCAAACCACTCCTTCTTAGGATTCGTTAAACATACTCAAAGGGACTCATCCGAAGGATGAGCTTACATCAACAAGCATATGTTATCCTCCTCAAGCTTGTGTAAAAATAAAGAGGTACTCACCAGAAATGGTGGGGGGAAATTGGGAAAGGAATGTGTCTTTGTATTTGTGTTAGTGGCACTAATAGTCTCTCTTGAACATGATGTTGGGCCCTTCATTTTTTAGAAAGAATTGCACAAGTTTTGACTAAACACGAGTTGCGCAAACTCCATCTGAGGCTAGGAGAAAGAGCAATAGAAGAAGTTACAGAAGTCAGCGGAACGCCAGTGAAGCAACAAATGGTTACAACAAAACAATAAAGCGTGCAAGCCGAGAAGGAAGACACAACCCAGCTATATATAGGACTGAACATAGTTGTAAAAGGGTTCGCTCACTAGTTGATTCATTAGTTCATGAGTTAATTAGCTGGGTTGAGTTGAGTCAGGTTGGTCAGAGTTGCCCAGATTTTGGAATTAGCTATTGATAATTGTTGTAAGTCGAAAAAAGACAAGTCTGGGTCTGTAATGAATTAGAACTATCAATTAGAGAATTAGAGCTCTGTGACACGGGTCTAAGAGCCAAGAGTCTGTATTGAGCCCTACTTTGTAATCCTAAGTCTGTAATCAGAAAAAGTTCCTAAAGATAATATGAAGCAGGACCAAATTTCAAAATATGTTGTGTCTTTATATGTTTACTTATGCATTACAGTGTTTCCTTATGGCTTATGAGTTCTATTTGATGGTTCAACGTTTAAATGCTTGCTCGCAATGTAAGTAGGTTGGATTCTTGCATTTATATGTTTCATATTTGTTAATGTCTCTTGTGCAAGAACAGGAATGAGTTATGATTGCTCTATGTATCCTCTTTAGTCTTCTCTCTACCCTTCCATATCTATCTGTCTCAGCAGTGCTTCGAGTGAGACTTCTTCTCTTCGGAGGAGATGAAAATGTCAGCACTCTAGACTACACGGTACCTTTTGTTGGTAACCTGAGAAGAACCCTGGTCTGATCAAATTTGTGCCAACAAAATGGTTTTGTTGTCGGGACCTGTGTTAAAAGGGAACCTGTAGGGAGAATGTTGTCGCCGATCCATAGATTTGGCATTGATCAATGGTGGGAAAGGAGTTGTGACGCCTTCATATGGAAAGAAGCGGGACTAAGGAGAAAATCAGTGGAAAACACTCGCGAAACAATCTTTTACTCAGAAAGATCGAGCGACCAGTATGATATTTTCTGGGTTAAATTCCCGGAAGAATTTTTTCATTGGATAAAGAGGCTCCAAGAAGCTCCATAGTTCCAGGGACGGGCCAAGAAGATCTGTGTGTGGGATACTGACAAGTTAGTAGCACTCCAGAGGTTGGATTGCCTAGTCACATGAGCTGTGGATTTCTGGGTTAGCACCACGCTAGAGAGATACATAATCGAATTTGCAGCTGAGAACCACTAGTCTTTCTCGCGGGGAGAGGAAATTTTCAAGAAGGGCGCAAGGGGAAGATTGTTGAGAGAAATCCCCCTGTGCATTAAGGTTTTCTTGATAGAGGAAGGGATGTTGATTATGTCCTCGACCGAGATGGTAGTGTAAACACCCTCGCTTGGGGTAGGGAGAGACAGGGTGAGAGTCATGGCGTGAGAGAGGGGAAGGGTTCTTTGACAAATGGAGGGGAGACAGCAAGAAATGGACTCAAGGGATGAGCGAGCCTTGAAGAGAGTAGCCATAGTTGAGAAGTGGTGGCGCGGAAAGATCAAGAAAGGAGCAAGATAGTCTTAAAAGTTGAGGAAAGAAGTCGGATCGGGAAAAGTAGAAAAAAGACAGACGAAAGAACTGTAGAAGATGAGAAGACAGGAACAACTGGCCAGTCAAAGATTAAACATGAGAGAAGGGAGGAGAGGAAGAAGTCCCCAGGAAGTGGGACGAGAAGGAGAAAGTGCAGATGAAAGAGAGGAGGAATCCGGCATGAATCTTGGAGGAGAAAGAGAAGATTCATCCCCGATAACAGGAGAGATCGGGAATCCGGCCGAAGGGATCGTCCCAGTGGAAGCTAACGATACCCCCCAGATCAAAGAAAATTGTCCCGAAGCCAATGGCGCCAGCCCCGAATCACCCATACCCCAAGTGCCTTCTATTCAAGCAGTAAGTTCGATACTACCTTCTCATGCTAATTTTGTTCCAATACAATTAGTTAGTCAGCCACAACCAGGAGTTGCGGGTACAGGGAGGATATTGGGATCCCACGGTAGATCACAAGCAGGACAGTTAGGGTTCATATTGATACGAACAATAGGATCAGCGATGGCCAACCATGCGGGAGGTTCGATTTCCCAATACCCAGAATTTTTGGGTAAGGGAGATGAAGACATTGAGCAACACTGGTTCCTGTGCAAAGCAATCTGAAGATCCAAAGGGACTCTGAATGCGAATAAGTTGGTCAAGTTCTAGACTACCTTGAGAGGTCGCGCTCTCAAGTGGTACATGAAGATCATTGAACCTGGAGTGTCAGGGATACAAGGTCAAGCGTTCACACTTGGCCAGGTACGAACGAGTTTCATAGCAGAGTTCAAACTACCTCAGTCAGAACAACATGCTCTGTCTGAATTGCGTGAGATCCAACAACGGGAAGACAAATCAGCCTGGGAGTATAGCTAGAAGTTTAAAGATTCCATAGGGAGGTTGGCACGTCTAATCCATGAAGAACATCAAAGGGAGTGGTACATTCAGGGGTTGTTGCCTCTGACTCAGATCCCGCTAACGCAACAGCGGATATCCACGTTAACAGACGCCTTGGAACAATCGATGAAGATTGAAGCCATGGAGGGATACCCCGGGAGCCTGAGAGTAACCCGACCCCCATTAGATGTGAATCTAGCGCAACTACAAGGGAAAATATCAACACTGACAGAAAATATTCAGGAGCTGGCGATACCCAGACCAGGACGACCACAAGTTTGGTGCACTGGATGTTATACGGAAGGTCATCTAGCAAACGAATGTCCAAGAATGAGGGGACTGGGACCTCCTCAGAATCTGATGGTAACCCCACCAGGACCCATGGGAGGAGTTGCACAAGTGTTGACGAATTCATCATTCCATCACCCCAACCCATATCATGCTTTCCCAGGAGGCCAAGCAGCACCGACAGCGGAATATTGTGAAATCTGCTGAATCCACGACCATGGGCCAAGACAGTGCTCCATCATGCAAAAATATTCAACAATACCAAACACAGTACACTGTGAGTTCTGCGCATCTACTACGCATACTACCAATCAATGTAGAGCGTTGGACGTACTTGCAGACATATTAGACCGAACAACATTCAGGTTGAATGAAAACCCCCAGGGACCAGGAAGAGGTCGAGGAGGTAGAGTTGGAGGAGATTTCAGAGGAGGAAGCATTGGGGGACGAGGACCAAGCAGATGTTATAAATTTGACGAACAAGGTCACTTGGCCATAGATTGTCCTCATCCAAGGTGGCCATGGTGCTCTCACTGCAGAACCAACGAACACGCAACTGAAGACTGCCAAGAGTTAATTGCAAAGTGGGAAGACAGAATACGACAAAGAGGAACTAACCTTATCAACTCAGAGATCAAGAGGATTTTTAAGGGACAATTGCCCAACCTTAATATCGTTACTCGAGGAGGAGCGAAGACAGGAGTTGATGCTGATACTCTACCTCATATCCAAAAAGAAGCACCTAAGGGAGATAGGTATGACCCCCTAAAGAAAAAGTTGTTCTTTAAAGATGCCATAGAAGTATTCCAGAATATTCCTAGTCAAGAGAACCCCCCTCAGCCGACTGTTTACCCTAAGATGGCACAAGTCCCTACTTCACCCCCTGCACCCAAAAACCTTGTAATCATGCCAAGACAGCCTGAGCAACCTCAAAATGCGGTTGACCTCTAGTTTCAATTATTCTCTGACATTCTAGGGAATGATCAACTAACAGAAAAGTTGTGCAATGTGTTGTACCTAGTCTTAGGGAATGCAGAAACCTCAGAAGCAAGGATAAGGGCTAATCTTCCTGAGAAGAGTACTCAGAGAGTGCAGCAAAGAAAAGTGTGAACCAAAAAAGAATTTTGACTGGTAGCCCAGTTAGATGACTTCGAAAATAAGGATGTCATGTTGGACCTAGGGTCAAATGTGAAAATTTTGCCTAAGAAGACTTGGGAAGCCTTAGGAAAACCATGACTGACATATTCCCCAATTCAGTTAAGAATAGCAAACCAATACTGTATCTTTCCCATAGGAAGATTGGAGAACGTAGAAATCGATGTAGCAGGAGTAAAAACAGTAGCTGACTTTGAAGTCATTGAGATCATGGGAGACAAGGACCCCTACCCTGCACTACTTGGCATCAATTGGGCCTATGACAATTATGCAGTAATCGATTTAAAGAAAGATACCATGACTTTTGAAGTTGAGGGAATCAAGGTAGTTCAACCTTTGGACCCATATGTAGGACCCAGGTACACAGAACCAACAGACAATAATATGGAGGGAGAAGACCTAGACCAGTTGTACATTATAACAGTGAAGACAAGAAATGATTATATAAACCCTATTGTTGATGGATCAGTAAGCTGGAGAAGTATACAGTCAGCAGATGAAGATTCAGAACTGGTTTTTGATAGTTGGCAGCAAGGTTCGCACAAAATATTCTCAAGAAGATGTGCAACTGTTAGAATGACCAAATGGGTTGGGACCGAAGTTAGAGAACACCCAGTATACGATGGTACCTCAGTTCTAGACAATTTTGTGCAGAATATGGAAGAGAATGTGAGAGAAGATCAAAGAATCTCGATACTAGATGTAGCCTTTCATAACACCCCTGCCAGATGGTGGGCCACTCATAAAGTTGTACTCAAAACTTGGGACGAGGTGAAGGAAGCTATCAAGTACAGGTTCTGGAATAGGGAGCAGCTGGAATCAGAGATGCAGACGGATCTACAAGTTGTGCAACCGTTCAACGGAGAATCGGATCCTAGAATACACGTTGAACAGTGCGCGACACAATGGCAGGTTGAGGAGATACCCTCTCACTTCTGGGTTCAGGTATTTCCCCAATCTCTAAGCCCAATCCAGAAATCTTGGTTCATACATGAGGAAACCAGAAGACATACCAGTGACTGGCAGACATTGGAAACACAATTTTGCAAGGAATTCTCATTCTCAAGTAAGTACCCTGAGCTTGAGCTCACCCTGCAAAAGATTAAAGAAATTCTTTTTACAGCCAATAATAATAAGAGATACAACTTTGTAGTGTGCCCCAAACATACCCAAGAACTTCAGACTAAACTCCACTTACCCTTGATTGACAAGCCTATAGAATGCTATCAGATTAGCAAAGATTCAGAAAGCCTAGACAAATTAGAAGAACTAAGAAACCTAGCCATTAAAGAGACAGAGGGGAGCAGAGAAATCCAAAACACCATACCTAGCCAGATCGATAGTTCCTACAACCACCCATTAAAATTGTGCATACTCAACATAGGGATCGAAGAGCAACCCAAGATAGCTATGGTGGAAGATTACTGGGATGAGAAAACCAGTCAGGAAATACAGAGTTTACTGAGGGAAAATGAGGATTTGTTCCCAAAGACTTTTTCAAAATTAAAGGGAATCAAAGGAGTCATGGGAGAAATGAAGATTGAGTTAAAACCAAGATCCAAGCATGTCATACATAGACCATACCGTCTTAACCCAAGAGTAAAAGAGAAAGTTAAGAAGGAGATTGATAAGATGTTAGAAGCAAGTCTCATTTTTGCAGTAGAAGAAGCAGAGTGGGTCAGCGCGATAGTCATTCAAAGCAAAAAAGACATTGAGGATATTAGAGTCTATGTGGACTACAGAACCTCAACTCTGCCTGTGTGCACGACCCTTTCCCAACACCCTTTACCGATGAGGTGCTGGAACAGGTTGTGGGGAAGGAAACATACTCATTAACAGATAGATTTTCAGGATACCATCAAGTCAGGATTGTTGAAGAATACAAAAGAAAGACCACTTTCATTACATAATGGGGATCTTTTGCATACAATGTGATGCCACTTGGCTTAAAGAACGCCCCTGCAGTTTTTTCCAGGATTGTGATAGCAGCCTTTAGAGAATTCATTCACAAATTTATATAAGTCTATATGGATGATTGAACAAGATATAGCCTGCTTAAGGAACATGTAGCACTGCTAAAGCTAATGTTTGACAGATGCAGAGAGTTGCAAATATCATTAAATCTCAGAAAGTGTATCTTTTGTGTGCCACATGGAAATCTGTTGGGCCACATAGTCTGCCGAGAAGGATTATTAGTAGACCCAGCCAAAGTTGCGGTCATTGTGAATATGACACCACCTACGAGTGCTAAACAGTTGCGCTCCACACTAGGAAACATAGGTTACTACCGCAGGTTCATTTGAAGATATGCCAACATTACTGCACCTCTGGAAAACCTCCTGAAAAAGGATGAAACGTTCCAATGGACTCTCGAATGCGATAAAGCATTTGAGACACTTAAGGAGAAGCTCATTACAACACCGATTCTGATATTCCCAAACTCGGAGAAGGAATTTCACGTCCATGTAGATGCTTTTGGAATTGCCTTAGGAGCTATCTTAACGCAACCTGAAGATGGAGCTATGGATCACCCTATCTATTTTGCGAGTCGAAAGTTGTCGCAAGCAAAACGCAACTACACAACAACGGAAAGGGAAGGCTTAGCAATGATTTATGCTTTACAAAAATTTAGACATTATCTGTTAGGATCTCACTTCAAATTCTTTACTGACCATTCCACACTGAAATACCTAGTTAACAAACCTGTGTTGGAAGGGAGAATTTGTAGATGGCTGCTGTTATTTCAGGAATTTTCCTTTGAAGTCATCATCAAGCCAGGACGATGCAACGTCGGACCCGGCCATCTATCCAGGCTAGAGTTAGGAGAGAGTGGCGGAGCAGTGGATGACCAACTCCTAGATGCAAACTTGTTCAATATTGAGGCCATACTGGAATATCTGGAGGACATAGTAATATTTCTCAGTATAGGGGCCTGTCCTGAAACATATTCCGCAACCCAGAAACGCCATATGGTCGTTAGAGCAGTAGATTACCAGCTAATCGCCAAACAATTGTATAAACTAGGACTAGACAACATCCTCAGACAATGTGTCTTGGATCATGAAAGGCATGATATACTCTGGGAATGCCATAGTGGAATCGCAGGAGGCCACGACATAGAAAGTTCTACAGGAAGGACTTTGGTGGGAAACACTCTTCAAATATGCAAAAGCATACGCTAGATCGTGTGATGTTTTTCAACGGGTGGGCAAGTCGTCTCGCTGAGATGAACTACCACTACAACCAGTTAGAGCTCTACAGGCATTTGAGAAATGGGCAGTTGACTTCATTGGACCAATCAACCCCACAACCAAACATTCAAAGGCTAGGTACATCATTACTACAACTAACTACCTTACCCGTTGGGCAGAAGCAAGAACGGTATAGGACTGTTCAACAGATACTGTTGCTAGGTTCATTTTCGAGAATATCATTACCTGGCTCGGATGTCCCAAGAGCCTAACCAGTGATCAGGGGGCTCATTTCATTAGTAGAACTATAGGAACACTTACAGCAGAATTTATGATCCAGCATCACGAGAGCAGTCCTTACTAGCCACAGGCCAACGAAACAGTTGAAGCCTTCAACAAGATTCTGGAAAAGGGACTAACAAAGGTCTGTTGCGCAAACTAGGAGGACTGGGATGATAGAGTTCCAGTTGTGCTATGGGCCTACAGGAAAACCACAAAGAAACTCCATAGATACACACTATTCCAGTTAGTCTACGGGAGAGAGGCAATGGTGCCTACAGAGTTCATCACTCCAAGCCTGTATATTTCACAAGTCACACGTATGATCGAAGAGGAATCAGTGGCGCAGAGACTTGTAGAGCTACAAGAACTCGAGGAAACCAGATTTCTAGCAGACTTCCATTAGTCGGTTGAAAAGGCAAGACAAAAATCTTGGCATGACCGACACATTAAGACCAAGGTAGTCACACAAGGGGACAAGGTGTTACTCTATGACAACTGATAGCAAAAGCATCCTGGCAAGTTGCATATGCACTGGTTGGGACCCTTCATAGTTGTGGAGATCCGACCCTTAGGAGCAGTTAGACTCGCGCAATTGGATGGTGTGCTACGATTGGGATGGGTGAATGGCACTCGCCTGAAGCCCTACCTGTCTAAAAACTGAGAAAGAAGGGCAGTCGCTCCAATCCGACGGAACTTGTACAATAGTTAGATTTAAGCTTCATTTTCTATCTGAAATTTTGTAGATTCGGCTAATAAATTCCATGTGCGCAGTGTTGTGCCATAACACAGAGTTCAATTGTTTGTTTAAGTGTTGGTTGATACAGAACTGGCGACTCAACAGTACGGGACCTGAAGCATAAGAGATTCCATTAATGACAGTCATTAAAGACGACAGGGACAACCTTTGTGGTCGGAGGGGCCATGAATCCAAATCCACTCTGAGTTATAGGCCATGCAAACCCAATCTAGTCACAACCTTTATTTCCATTCTGGTACCCCATCTAACGTCCGTTAAGCCATAACGCCACATTATGCCAAGATGCCATCGAATTTTGCATCGAGACACCCACCCATCAAACTGAAAGGTCTCAAATCGGTCATGTCCCTATTCCACTCAAATAAGTAAATACCAAGATCGCCAATAGGATTTACCTTGATTAAATCGTCCTGTTGGACAACTCACACCCAGTTGTGTCCATGCCGTCATGATGAGTAGAAGTTACTGCTAAAACTTACCCGTTAAGCCAAGTATAAGGCTCTCATAACTCAACCGAGAATGTACTGTTTCTAAAAAGAGCATCGCCATTTCCGAACTCAGCAGTGCGAACCAGTCCAGATCATTGTAAAAGCTGCAGACGTAACCCTAGTTCTTACCTGCCACAAAAGTGTGAATGTTGAGAGCCACAGCAAGCTGAAGCGCCATGACTAAAGAACCAATACCAGATGAGCCCTGCAAACCCCGGGTCGAGATCGTGGGTGATCTCAAAGGGAAGGTAGAGCATGTTAAGCTCCTCGACCTTGACCTCACAGATTCAGCCTTGTTCCAACAGATGCACACAGACGTCTTTTGGGATATAGCTCCATATGGAATCAGAGGAATGCAAGTTGTACCAAAAGAAGAGTTCATCAACTTATTTAACTCGACCATCATGAACCTGAGAGACTTACCAGTCTTTGGTACCACAGGCGAGATTGCGCGCTGCACGAAATTTTTGATAAGCAGGGTGCATGACAAAAGTCTATGGTTGGATAAGCGGTATCCAATCCATGTTGAAGACATCCAGAAGCTTACTGTACTATCCTCCCAAGGAGAGGATTTTTCGAAGGGATTCTAGGGTCCCAGGAAGCACGGGAAAAAGAAAGGCGAGCTTAGCCTATACGAGAAATTTAACACAAAGAGAGGAGGACGCACAACAGTAATTGAACCAATACTGCCCGAGACAATCCAGACTGCCTACTACATCATAGCCAACAAGGTTATGAGGTATTACTATAAGGGAGAATTCACTCTAGATGCATTATCAGTTGCTGAATTTTGCGCGAATGGAGCGGTGTTCAATTGGTGTACTTTCATGTTGGAGGAACTACTAGTAGTTTGCGAGGAAGCGCAAGAGAAGGGAGGAACCTTCACCTATGGATACCTACTTGTGGCATTTGCAATGCTCAAATGGAAGCCACATGTGGGCAAACAACCGGCAATACCATATAAGGGGCGCATGGCGAAGATGTTCGAGCCATGGCAGTCCAGACCAGACTCGGAGAACACAGCACTCAACAACGCAACATTTTCCAAATGGTATAATGGTATGATAGATGCAACGCAGAGGCTGCGCATCCCGCAAGAGCTCCTCAACTATAACACGAGGAATATTGCCTTCAGCATGAACCGACACAACACATTCGTCTGGCTGAGACATGTCAGCTGAGAACATTTCCACACAAGGATGCTACCATTCTATTTGGATGAGGAAGCCTTCGATAAGGAAGTCATGTCATGGTCAGGAGTCAAACGCGGCCTGCGTAAATCAATAATGCATTACCTTTTTCCTGTGGAGTTACTGAAGAAAAAAGACAACGAAGCAGGAGAAGGACTGAGTTCAAGCCCCGAGCAGAAGAAGCCAGACGCTTCGGTACAAATAGACTCCGAGGAGGAAGAAGAGATATAGTAGTTAGAGCAGAGAAAAAGATTGGTCTGTCGTCAGCTGCCAGACAATGTCGTGTTGTCAGGTGTGCAGGTTAACCAGATCTTGGGATTTGTGCTTGGTACCGAACCATTAGTGAAGAGGCCCAGAACTGGGGTCTCGCTGAACAAACCCTTGAACCCACAACCCCTTGCATCTGTCGCTCCCCGCACCTGCGCCACGACCAAAGCCACCACTATCATTGATATTCAGGATGACCTGGAGCTTGAAACACTTTCGTCCACAGTCATCATTGAGAAACCCCCACCACTCCAATTACCAAACCTCATCATTGCCAGTCCACATCAGACAATAACCTCAAAGCCGATGAAGCTCAATCACCCAGAGATAGCGGAGTGATGACTCCCACAAATGACCAGAGAATCACCCAAGCCAAGATCAGAAATTTATGGTCCCGACTCCAAAGCCTCAAAGCCGAGCATGACATTGGATGATTCGAATCCAGACGCCCAAGAACAACAGCCTGAATCTTCAACGCAAAAAGAAGACGCCCGAGCTAGGGAGGAGCCGAAACCCAACAACAACCAGCAAATCACCTCACCAACCAAGGGTGAGAGTGCCCAAGAAGTCACGACACATCAAAAAGAAGCACCAGAAGAGTCGTAGATACAAATTGCACACAACGAACCAGAAGCGACAACTAAGCAGGATATGACAACCATGCGAGCACAAATAGAGCAGGTTCTCTAGTGTTAATGTTTATGCCATTATTATAGTTCTTTGCATTTCAATAGATAAGAGCATAATAAGAACAAGATCACTGAGAAATACACATTCACAAGAGACACAACATTTATCCTGGGAAACCCTCTAGGGGAAGAAAACCCAA
>SNQJ01S0107804.1:29583-54892 GCA_010110895.2 Picea sitchensis | reverse complement strand
CATTATTTCAACATTTAGAACCCTCAACAATGTGTGGAATTGATGCAACTCTGCATAGCCAGGACAGAGGTTCTGGCTCTTTTGCTCGCAGAGCTAAAGTTGAGAATTGCACCAGCGCCACCAACGGAGGAAGAGGTAGAAACCCGCTTAGACCATTCAACGGCCAGTGGACTTCCACTATAGATGCAAGCACCCACCGATGTAGCTCCTTCATCCACGGACCTGGTACAGTGGCCAGCGCCACAATTATTTGGACTAATTAGGGCATCAACCAACCAGTTTAAGCAAAGGCTCTAGGAGGTCGAGAGATCTGTCAAGATTGTGAGGAAGGATCGGTTCGTCGCGGAAACATGCAGAATGCAGGAAGCACATGACAAACTCCAAGTCCAGCGTAAACTGGAAAAAGTGCAAGAAAAACTTGTTGAAGCCTGGCTGGAGATTCGGAAGGTTGAGCCTGAACTACCCGAGGCCAACAACGTAGGCGAGCCAGAGCAACAGATCGAGCTGTTACAGGAAGCATGGACGCAACTTGCTACTCGCACTGACCAGCTGCAAGCGAAGCTACAACAGGTCCAGCAGGAAGCAGAACAACATCCTCTAGGGCTAGCTATTGGCATCGAGGAGCTACATCGGGGCATTGGTTGGCCATGCATGCATCTTTCCCCGAGGATTCAACTCCAATGGAAAATCCAGGGGCCTGCGATCGAGGGCTAGCGGTCAATGGACGCCATGTGGTATGTTGGTTGACCCTTATATGATAGATTTATTACCTTGCAGGTTGGTTCAGGTCCCGGAGCAGATGGATGATGTCGAGGTGGACTTTGTGGAGGACAAAAAGGAAAAAGAGGACATTTTCCCAATGGATGAAGATTTCATTTGTTGCAAAGATTAAAAAGAGTGGTTGATTTGGAGGATCTTGGTTCGTTGGATCAAACAGTGTCTCGTAGTCCTAGAATGGGCATTCTAAGAAGGGGGTCGCAGTTAAATCCAATGGGATGTAAGGCTTCAGAAGCAAAGGCGCTAATTATTGTTCATGTTACACAGCTCAAGCCGGTAGACAGCCAGCCCAAAGCGATATCCCATTCATCACCTTTGCATGCAGTTAGAGCATCGTTAGGATCTAAATTCCGTGGAGTCAATTGCAGAGCGGGTTCTGAGGATTCAAGTCCATCAAAGGAGGCAATAGCACCTAAGAACAAAAAGCAACAGTGCTAGAAAGTAAGGAAAGAGCGACACTGGATGGTGTTTGGTGTCAATGTCACCATTGATGAAATCCTGAACCTTTTGAAGAGAGTAGTAGTGGGGTGTTTCTGCGGGAAGGTAGTTTCCTCGACCTTATTACAAAAATGGTTGGATGAGAACTGGTCAAGTCTTATGGGGTATCACCCCAAGTTCCACACCTTAGCTAGAGGTTGGATATGTTTCAAATTCAGGGCTAAGGAGGAAATGGCGGAGATTTTCAATAGAGTATGGGTTTGGGGCCCTTTAGGCCTCATCCTCAAAGAGTGGGTGATTTCTTTCGATCCCACCAGGGATGTGATGGCTCCTACAAAAGTGTGGGTCGTCCTCCTTAATATTCCAATGGTGTTATGGGAGGAAGCAGTCATGGTCTCCATAGGAAATAAGATAGGAAGATTCGTTAGTTGTGAACCTGACTCGCAACTGAAAACAGATCGCAGATGGGCATGGCTCCAAATCGAAGTGGATTTAAGGGAAGGTGCCCTCAATGAAATCGAATTGGTTTGGGACGGTTTTACTTGGTAGCAGAGGATCAATTATTGGCAGGTTCCCTTTAGATGTTTTGGTTGTCACAAGATTGGTCACCTCCAAGCGCAATGTCGCAGGCCTTTGTCTTATTTTCCCCCTTTCCAACGATCATGGAAGCATAAGGTGCATTCGTAGGTGTCAGAATCCAATTTACCAAAGGCCTCAACCAGGATCAGTGACAACAAAGATTCCTCATCAGGTAAAGCCTCTTCCCCACCTCCTCAAAAGGTTTCAAGTTCGGGTAAGCCTATCAGTGCTAGTTTTCCCATTTTGGTTCCTCTTTCTCCCGCTAATCATAATATGGTGCTTTCCCCCATGCACCTTGTTCCTGACAAAGGGGAAGATTCTTTGTGTAAGCCTACTAAGGTTTTGGGGGATACTTCCTAGTCGGTCAACTCTTCTCCCATCAAGCAGTCAATGTGTTCTTCTCCTCCCCCTTGACGTAAGCCTCCCTAGCCATGTATAATCTCTTCTTCCTCATCTTTCCCAACAAAGGTATCTTCTGCCTCGTTGGCATCCATGTCCTCCACATCCTCCTTTAAATCAAATTATATGTTACGGTCAAGGGTAAAGAAAAATCAAGAGGACTTAAGTCATGGGGGTATGGCAATGGATAAGAACATGGTTGGCCATGCAGGTTGAATATATATATATATTAGCACAACTTCAAGTAGTTAAGGAAATTAGGAGTGGGAAGCAGTGAACTATAACTCGAGCCCTTAGAGTGGGGAAATTCCAAGGAAAATTTCCTCAGTGATTGTGTTGTCCTTTAGTGCTCGCAGGGTGGGGGGAAGCTCCAAAATAAATGCCCTCAAAAGGATTGTCTTTTCTAGCAAGCTAGATTTCATTATGATTCAAGAGACTGTGCAATGGTGAGAAAGCAATAGAGTCTTTCAAGAATTGGCTTAAAGACTAGTATTTATGCACTATTGATTCGATGGGACTCTTAGGAGGGTTACTCTCTGCATGGAGCCCCAAATTCAAAGACATGTCCTCTTCCCAGATCTCGTCTAGTATTGTTGTCGATGTGATGGACTCGTTGTTAAATTGCTCCTTCATAATTGTTAATATTTATGGGTCGTATGCTGATAGGACTCGATACTAGAATGATTTGAGTAACAGTGGGTACCTTTCCTCTAGGAGGGGACTTGAATTTCACTATGTCATTAAAGGAGGTTTGGGTTGAGTATCCTCGTCAAGACCCACAAGAACGGATTTTTTCTCTCTGGATTGAGAAACATCATCTGATTGATTTGACACCTCAAAAAATCTCTCCGACTTGGCGTAATGGGAGAAAAGGTCTTGCTCTAATGGCTAAATGTCTAGATAGATTTCTTTTATCTGAGGACATGATCGATCAACCTTGGTCCTTCAAGTCGAAGGTACTTGTAGGGAGCATATCTAATCATATGTCGATAATGTTGGAAATTTCCAAAAAAGGACCCAAGCCACCTTCACCCTTTAAATTCAACAACTCGTGGCTCAAATCGGAAGATTACACATGTCTAGTTCGCTTAGTTTGGAGGCCCTTAGTGGAAAATGAGGGAAGCTCCTTCATGTTTCAATTCGCTAAAAACTTAGCCAGGGCCAAAAAAGCATCTACCAGTTGGGCCAAAAGTTTTAATATGAAAGCAAAAGCCATCTTGGTTAATGTTGAGGCTCAATTGGGGAGCTACTGATTAAAAACTTGGCAACCTCTCTTTATGTCGAGGAGGAAGCATCTCGTAGTGAGCTCATGAAAAAAAGGAAAGACCTTCTAGATTATGAGGAAGCTCAATGGCGTCTTAAAAGCAGAGCGGTGTGGCTAAAGGAGGAAGACAATAACTCAAAAAAAATCACAAATTTGAAAGTCAAAGAAAACTCTTAAACACCATTATGGAAATCAAGGACCCTAATGGGCTTCGATCTCCTCTTTTGAAGAAATTGCAAATGGTGGTAAGGACTATTTCTCTTCCCTTTTCAAAGAACCCCTCGGGTGTCCTATTGCCGAAATTTTAAAGTTTATAAATCTTTTCTCGAGGTCTATATCAGAGGAAATGAATGAATCACTCCAACAAGAAATCACAGACAAAGAGATTCTATCAACGCTATCCTCCTTTCAGAAAAGCAAAAGCCCAGAGCCAGATGGTTTAACTGTTGAATTTTTTCCATGGTTTTATGATATGCTCAAATCTGATCTTTTAAAAGTGGTATTAGAATCGCAAAGATCTGGCAAACATTTGGGATCTTTCATTACTAGTTATCTTGCTCTCATTCCTAAAAAGAAATCATCTAAATGTAAGACTTGTGTCCCATGTCATGTTGCAATTTAATCTATAAACCCATAACCAAAATAATTGTCAATCACCTTAAGCCAATTCTAAGTGAGTTTATCTCTGAAGAACGATATGGATTTCTCTTTAAGAGACAAATCCATGATGTGGTTTCTATCACTCATGAGGCATTGCACTTCATCAAGACTAAGATCCAAATGGACATGGCATGTATCAAGTCTTCTTCCTTTTCGGTTTTAATATCTCCCTCTCCTTTCTTCTGATCCTCCGGGGAATTTGCCATGGATGCCCTTTGTCCCCTTTCTTATTCATGATAGTCGTTGAAGGTTGTAGGCCGATAAAACATTCTCAAAAGTTGGGGACCCTTAAAGGTCTCAAAATCACTCCCACAAAAATTGTGTCCCAACTCCTTTTTGTTGATGATGTAATTTTATTTTGTGCAGGTTCTATTCAGGAGTTTGTAGCATTGAAAAAAATTATGGATGAGTATTACGCTACAACAGGGATGCAATTAAATATGCACAAATCAAATTTGTATACAAATGCTATTCCAGAAGAAGTATTGGTTTAGTTGGATGAGATTATCCCATTTGTGTGCAAAGGTATCGAGGATGGATTCAAATACCTTGGATTTGAGTTGAAACCAAACTCATATTCCCATGATGACTAGCTTTGGCTCATTAAGAAAATTCAGGCAAGATTAATGCTATGGTCCCATAGGTGGTTATCTAGAGGAAGCGGGCTTGTCCTCTTTAAGTCAGTGTTAAGCAGTGTTCATGTTTATTCGGAAACCATTGCAAAACTTTCGAATGGAATCCTCACAAAAATCCGAAAGGTGTGTTTTCATTTTCTTTGGTGAGACAAAAAAGATTCGGGCAGCATGCCCTTAGTCAAATGGTTTCAGTGGGCGATGCCAAAGGAGATTGGTGGTTGGGGTATTAAAAACATCAATTGGTTATGTAAATCTCTTGTTGCTAATAGTTTGTGGAGGTTGATTCACGATAATATGGTTTGGGTAAGGGTGTTGATTTCTAAATATTTAGAGGGGAAGTCGATTGTGGAATGGTTTAGATCACATAAAAAGATGGGGGACAACAACTCTGTGGGTTGGAGAGCAATGGTGGAGGCCTTCCCCTTGGTAGGAGATTGGACTGTATGGCAGGTGGGAAACATAAAGAGCATTAGAATTGGCGAAGATTCGTGGGTGAACGCAGGGCCAGCCTATCAACTCTCCAGAGATCTGATCTCCAAATTACATGATCAAGGCATCCATTCCTTATGGGATGCAATAATAGGAGGAGACTTTTTAAGAGGAAGCATCTGGAAGTCGACTGCCACTTTGGAGCTGGCTAGTACTCAAATAGAGTGGAACAATTTCATTAATCTTTTAAACTCTAGTTTCATTGAGCTCAAGGAAGAGGAAGAAGACTCTTTGGTCTAGTCTAGGAATGAGAAATATGGGATTTACACAGTGAAATTAGGCTACTTATCTCAAGCAAACGCTGCCTTTGAAGGGGGGAAGTGGTGGTGGTCTTATGTATGGAAGACCCATGCACCTTTAAAAGCGAAGATGTTGTTTTGGTTGGCCATTGAAAACAAGATTTTAACATGAGACAAGGGGTCAAAAAGAAGTTGGGAAGGCCCAAATAGATGCACTCTATGTAAGAGCGAGTCGGAATCTGTGTTACACCTCTTCATTTCTTGCCAATACGCCCAGCGGGTTTTAATAGAGGTCTCAATGGCATTGAAAGGTATAGGGCTAGCCCTATCAGGTAACTTGCTCGATTGGATTAAATCCTGGAAAGAGGATCCAGGCACACATGATTTGCTTTTTCTTCCTTTTTTAATGATCTATTTCGTGTGGTGGGCTCGCAATGTTTGTATTTTTCAAGACTTATATATGATGTTGTCAACTTCAGCAGCCCTAGTTGTTAAATTATCCAGAGAATACAGGTGCAAGGCCAAAGCCCCAAAACAAAAAATTCTCATAAGGCCCTCCTTAGACAAGCAAATTCCATGGAGGTACTTTGATGGTGCAAGTCAGGGGCACCCTCCAGGATGTGGGGTTGGTGTTGTTCTATATCTTTGATTCTCACTATTTCAAAATTTGATACTTCCCAAGCAGAGGGACAAACACAAAAGCATAACTCTCAGCATTATGGGCACTTATGTTCATGGTCACCTCCTTAAATATGCGCAAGACTCAAATTCTGGGAGATTCCAAGGTTGTTATTGATTGGGTAAAAGGCAAAAATCAAATGCAAGTGTTGAGACTCGAGACTCTAATGGCACAAATCCGTTCTTTCTTCTTAACGATGGAATGGTTCTCAATCACTCATATTCCTAGGGAATTAAATACTCAGGCTCACGAGCTTTCTAAAGAGGCTCTATCTATGGATTTTAGAGCTTTCATCACTCAAGAATTTTCCGTTCTTTCTTCTTAACGATGGAATGGTTCTCAATCACTCATATTCCTAGGGAATTAAATACTCAAGCTCACGAGCTTTCTAAAGAGGCTCTATCTATGGATTTTAGAGCTTTCATCACTCAAGAATTTTTTGAAAGACAATTTCAAGAGATGAACTTTTGGCTTTAGCTTCTATATTCTCGAATTAGCATTGTTTTGGATGTTCAAGTGAATTTTTGTTTTGTAAAGCACATGTTGTAAAGAAAATTGTTGTTGTAAAAAAAATTGTTGTAGTGAAGAAAGGAGGAACATGTTTGAGTTGTAAGTAATGCCAAAGGAAATAAAAACTGAGGAATGAATATAAAGTTTTTTCTTACTCTAGAAAAAAAAATTGTTTATATTTCATAATATATAAGATAATATTAATAAATGAATTAAAAGATAAATGAATTTAAATTTATAAAATAGAATAAAAATTTACAATATATTTAATATTATTTTAAATTTCATCTTTTAAATATTGAAAATAAAATATTATATATAAGTATTTTTTTTCTAAAAAAATATATATTATACATTGGTAATTAGAGATTTTTGAAAAACAATCTAAGAGTTTATGACTAAGTTTATAACTAATTGTAAAAACCTTCCCACACTAATTATTATACATAGGAGTTTATTACTAAATTTATAACTAATTGTGAAAACCTGTGAAAACCTTCCGACACTAATTATTATATATTAATTTTTTTTACAATATTACACATTGATTTCTTTTTTATTCATTTTTATATTTAATATATCTCAAATCCAAATAAATAATTTAAGTTAATAAATATGGAATGATCATTGACTTACTATATAAACAAAAATTCATGGATTCAAATGAATTAATTAATTTATTATATAAAAATATTTAATTTGATTATTGACTTAGAGGACAAAAATTCATGGATTCAAATGAATTAATGACTTAGAGGACAAAAATTCATGGATTCAAATGAATTAATTAATTTATTATATAAAAATATTTAATTTGATTATTGACTTAGAGGAGGATATATAATTTAGTTAAAAGGGCATAATAAATATATTAATTATCTACTTGTACGATATATGTGTTTTGAAATTAACTAAATACATTAAAAATATATAAAGTGTAACATGAAAAATAAGAATTCTTTCTTTATTTTTTTAAATAATAATTTTTATTTCATGATATTTTTCATCCATATTAAAAGGTTTGTTGTATGATATTTGGAAGAAAAAAACTGGAAAGTTCTAATATCTTCCGATATTTAAGTGGATATTGTAAATATTCCTGGTCATAAACTCCTGAAAACATTGTAAAAGAATCTTGCCCTGGCGAAAAAAAAAAATAGGAAAAGCTAAACATTCTTATAAAATTTTCAAACATTTTTAAATTTCCAAACATGGTAATGATAGCAATGCAATCCAATAATTATAATTTAAATTGGGCCTTTAGGCTGACACAAGATCTTCTGAAGTCCTCTTCTGAGCATGTATTGACAGAGTGTCTGCCACATACCATAAAATACAAATCTTTGAAGTCATAACAGAAAGACAAAGTATCCATTAAAGCTAATTCTGTATATAATTATCTGGCTCTATGCATCATTTGCATCTTCCACATAGTTATGTGTTAGTAAATCATCAGTTGACTATAAATATCGGCCTCATGTCTTCCTGAAATGAGTGCAGGCTGCACCAACAACTCAAATTGGCAAACATTTGAATAGCATAGCAAATTTTGTCACGGTATTGTTGAGGGTGGGTTCAACAAGTCCTCGCTAACAGCTTTCGTTACCTGCATCTGAGAAGAGATAAAGAGCACACACCTCTATTGTTCAGACACAGTAAAGTAAGGGCCTAAGTTGCACAAATGCATAATATACTTGAGATGGGAAGGATGTGTTAAACCGTTTGAATCTCATCATGTTGGTCTATGTCTGTGTTATTTTATCATGGAATGTGATTCTAAATTCCAAGCTGATACCACGACGAGAACTTTATCTAGCCATCCAAAGTGCAGAGCCCCCTTTTCTGCCTTTAGTCTGTAGTTATTGCCACGGGACTCGAACAGAGGCCGAACACTATTCTCAACAGTTGTGTTAATGGGATATATGGTAAAGCCAGCCATTGTCATTCTGGCCCTCCATTTTCCCGCTACTTCATACCTCTCAATCCTTTCTGCTCCCTCACATGCAACAATGTTTACTATGTCCCGTGCAAGGCACTGCTTCTCGATGTTGATCCGGCCTCGGTTTTCCCTTTGGAGGCTAATATCCATGGATTCAAACACGGCTAAATAGTAATTCAGTGCCTCCATGAAACGAGGGAGGAAAGGAGCAGTATTGGTGTTCATCTCCCTCTCCACAACTGTTACAACTTTAGGATTCAGGCCTTTTACCATTCTCAAAAGTTGATCACGGGGGTTCCTGGTAGAGACACTCTCATCAGGCATGTGATGCAGCTGGAATGCAAAGTTGACTGCCAGTGCCTCACCTGGTCTGCAGTCCAGCATATATGGTTGCACATCTGCTGCCTTCTGAGTAATGATCTGGAACTCTAAATGGACACCCACGTTAACTGCAAGTTCTTGAAGTTGTTCCCCTACCATATGCAAATCCCCAAAAGATCTTGAGATTGACTCAGGGTCATGCACCGCAGTTACCCGCAATTTTGAAGGTCCACCAGCTTTTGCTGCAAGGTTGATCAAGGTGATATATTGGCTTCCCACCCCAATTTCAAAATCTATGATATGTACCTTCTCCTCTTCCTTCAAGGCTTCAAGGATGGTACTGATAGCTGCCACATATCCAAACTCGATGTATGGGCAGACATTATATAGTAATTGAGTGGCAGACAAAATATCTCTGGTGGGAGTTTCTTTCCATTTCAAAGTATTATACAGGTTTTGTGCTAATGGGCCCAGGCGTGCAACAAGGCCTTCAACCATATACGCTGTGAGTCGTTGCATTGGATCCCCATAAACCGATATCACTGGCATCAGCTTCATGATTATGTTCAATGCATTGTCAGTTTCTCCCTCGGATATGGCAGTTGCACACTCCACTAATAGCTTTCTGGAAGAGCTAGCTGCATCAATACGAGGCTGTGTTGCTGATGTTTTTGGCTCTTGCTGTGATGAAAATGAATGCTTTTGATCTTCTAGCTGAGATCTACTAGCTTGACTTGCTGGATTTTCCTTGTTGCTGTTATGGTAACCCTGTGATTCACCTGAAATGGTTGGATGAAGAACAGCTTCCTCTGATAGAAGATTCTGTATGGTATCAACCCACTCACGATCAAGGTGACTACTTTGCTCAGGGCTAAGGGCACTCACAATAAAAGCATCATCATTATCACTGAGTAGCTCCCTCTCCAACTCCTGCAGCTTGTGCCGAATGCCTTCTTGGTATTCATCCATTTTAGAATGACCTATACCTACTCTGTGAGCATCTGGTGATTTCAATTTTGGTAGAATGAAAGCACGATTATTTGCAACATTCTGGTTTGATGCAGGCTTCTCAAGAGAAGCAGGACTCTGTAAAGCTGGCAAACTAAGAATCTTGTCCACATTAAAGTCCGAGATAGTTGCCAATGATGCAGGATTACAGATAGAGCCTTGACTATAAGAAGGACTAATGTTCAGCTGGTGTCTATGGTAGGGATATGAACTTACAGTCTCAGAAAGAGAGGGCGAAGAGTGAGATAACACAACAGAATCAGCCGACAACAAAGGTAATATTGGATGGCTCCTTTGTCTTACTGCCCTGAATATAACCTGCCTTTCCATATCAGATAGTGAACGCTTGGAGAGTAGCTCCATTGGTTGGGTATATATTTCTGGTGTAAACGGGCCAAGTTGAGCACGAGGATTTGATGCCATGCCACTAAGTTCTGGCCTGCAGTGCAGTTTCATCACATTTGATGGGTTTATTGATGAAGGTGCACCAACTCTGTTGTTTCTGCCAACATTAAGGCAACCTTCACTGCTTGAGCTCCCAGAAGATTCTAAGGGCCTTAGGATAGACATGATATCCACCCACCAGGTGCCAAATATTTTTGTATTTTCAAATTACTTATATTGGCCCGTCTCAGCATTCACAAGGAGATTGAACTCCTATATTCTTGACTATGCAATTGGGGTGCTGACACTTGGCACTGCAAAACTTTTACATTTGTAGAAGGAAATCCTGAAGATCCTGGTGACAATAACAATAAAAGTCTTCGGTAAGGGGCTTTAACTTGAGGACAAGCAATATCTGACCTTTCACAAATCATATATTGGCCACTATTGTTATCTAATATTGTCAGTTACCATCTAATTGTATGCAGTAGGCCTGCCTATATATTAGCAAATTATACTGGAACACTAAGTATTTTGTCCTATCCATAAGAAAGTTAAGAAGATAAAGAAATCATTGCAAGTGGAGTATCCACGAATCTCTAACTTTTTTAATTCTACATTTGGCATTTTGTAACAGTTCAGTAATAAATACAATCTCATCCATTCTGTTGGCATCCTTTAAAGTCTAATGACGTCTTTCATTTGCAGCATGTCCATAAATAACTTTCAGGACAACTAACCAACATGTAGTTAACCCATTTACATCAATTAAATGGAGAAATAAATATGCAACATGCTTAAAACATGCCAAAACAATGTGAGCTGCCCTCCTGCTATGCTCTCTTTAATTGTTTTTTGAGCCAAATATAGACTCGAGGAATTAGCTTCTCTTTTGGCACCCGTATGTTAGCTGATGCTGACACGCCAAATCGAATATTACATATGAGTCATGACCCAAGCAATGGACAAGTTCTTACCCTTGAATAGGAACTAAGCTTAGGGACATAGGTAAAATGGCTAACTACGGTTCCTCTGTTTTGGGAATTTGGTACCTTTGAGAAAATATGGTACAGGTATACATATTGAACCAACACCTATCAGGAATCAAGGACCGCACTAAAAAACAATAAGGAATTACATAACCACATAGAAAAGAATTTAAAGCAAAACCTGGATCTGATTTCCCCTGAACTTTTAGTAACTACATTTCATGTAATTAAATAAGTGTTGCAGAAGAATGAAGCATTCTCTCCCTAACAACATTGCATTCATTTTCTACCTTTTCAACTCTGGGAAACATTGCTTCAATAGAATCTCTTTATTCAACTTTGGGGAATCATCCATTGGGCGTTGCAAATTAAGGCTAGAAACTATTATTTCTAGGAAATATATCACTCTAGCGGAAAATTCTAAGGCAACCTGGGCGAATCATCCTGCAATTGGTGTTGTAAGGCTAGAAACTATCAAACATTAAGTTTGAGATTCGTAGCAATGCCACAAGATGCTTTTAATTTTATTTCCTGGAAATCTACTACTTACAGAAAATCCTAAAGCAACCTGGGCGAATCATCCTGCAATCGCAAGGATCCAACAATCTGCTGTATGGCAAGGATCCAACAATCCAGCATCGATGCACATATGATCAACAAGGTTCATCGGTATTTCAATGGTGGGGGGCTGGGGTGACCAGGGACAGTGCTTCAGTTGTCCTATGCTGACAGAACACTGTCATCCGATGCTGCCCTGGTAGTTGAAGCTAAATAACTTGAAAGAAAACAGATTACAAACTGAACCAGGTTACGTTCTTGGAAGAGACATCAAGATGAGCTTGTAAGACCCGTTGTCATCTCTTGTATGCCCTGATATTGATCAAGCGCAAGTCCTAGTTTGTTGTACAAACCAGAAACTGAAGTTCTGTTGTAGATTTCAGGAAAAAATTATACATAAAGCCTGAAAATTTTCCTTTAAAATGGGGGTTTTGATCTACAATATCCTATTCAAATACCACCTGCAATCAGGTCAATTTATCATTGAAAGAAGCTTGATGATGTAAGACCCTTTTGTCATGTGCAGAATGCCTTGGTTGAGGACTTCATCAACTAAACCCAAGCCCTGGCTTTGATCATCAAATCAGGACTCGGGGATGCTAGACACAAATTTCAAGAAAAATCCCATGCACGAGCTGTGAAACACAGCATTTGGGTAAAATGGAGCGTTTTCGTTGGATTTCAACGATACCCTGCTTGAAAACTCTTGACCACCAGCGAGTTTCGCGTGTGCATTTTCAGACTCTAAAAAGCACATTCAGATCTTTGGGATTCGGTTTCAGAGACAAAAGATACGCAGTTCCCTTCAAAGCCATTCATGGGTCGAGGCATAGTCCTTAAGCCTCTCAACAGGCAGAAGATACAATACACACAAAGCAAAAACAACCTGTTTTTGAGACCAATAGGCTCAAATTTCTTACTGAAAATGCACCATTCACTGTCATTAACATATAAAAGATAAAAAGTGGGTTTTTCAATGTTCATGCATGCAAACACAATCCTGGCAAAAACAAACAATATACTACAGACCCAACAACAGCAACGGATCAGATCCTTCCTTGACACTGTTAAAAAAATCACCCACCTTAAAAACAAGTGCAAACAAGTCAACCCATAGAAAAATACCTGGATTTGCAGGGGCCAAAGCACGCTTCCCTGCATGGCAATCCATTATTGCAGGCATGACTGAGAGGGCTGATGATGATAATAGTAATCAGATGAAGAGCAGCAGCATCGGAGGCCAAGGGCAGTTCCAGCTTCCACAATGTATTTATTGGCAGTGGAGGGCATTGACTATACTTGGTGTATTTGTTTTCACCTCCTGGAAAGCACTCGGCCAACGGCTCCAACTCACAGAGAAAGAGACCCAAATCCTCCTCCACAATACAACCTACAACAACTCCTCCATCTCCACCTGTTAAAGCCCCCCGCGCAACAGCAAATAACGTATAAACATGGAAAAGGCGGGTGACCTCCAATACAATATGTATATATGTACGTATATATAAAATGTGAATCTGTCCAAGGACACCGCCGCAGCGCAGAAAGGGGAGCTACTCCATTACTACACCTACACTGTGTGTGTATTTGGTATAAACGTTGGTGGATTTAATAATAGTAGTAATAAGGCAAAGCAACTGTATTCTCTCACATGACAGTTTTTGCCATTGCCAACTTCTTACACTAACCTACGTCAACGAAATGTGTAAAAGTGGCTTTTCGTGTCATGGGATGCCACATGTCGCTTTCCAATTAAGTGCTCTTTCTGGTTTTGGGGAGGCTTTGGGAAAGTAACCCTCAAAAGGGGAGGGAAGTGGGACTTGCTGGGGAAGAAAGACAAGGAAAACATGCCTACTCCATAATAAATATGAGGAGCTGGACCACCGTTCAAGGATCCAACCAATCTATGCACATTCTATTTTCCTCATTTCAATCAATCTTACTCTCACTCTTACCACATCATTCTTCTTTTTGTCATTAATTCTCAAATTTACTGCCACATGATTCTCCTCCTTTTTGTTATTAATTCTCAAATTATGAAGATGAGGAAGTGCATAGAATATATGATTAAATACATGTGGGAATAGGTGAGATATTTAGATGGGAATAGGGTTCTCTCCAACTCCAACTCTAACTCTGCATTTTATTATATAATAAATAAAATACTTTGTTAAATTAATAGAAGGATTTTGGGTAGTTAGTTAGTTTATTTATTTTTAAAAATTAATTCTTTTTAATAATAATATATTTCTTCTCAAACTAAGAATAACAAGAAAAATATTACTTAATTAAGCATTTCAATACACCTTACTTTATTAAATATTCCCTTAATGTGAAAGGGCTTGTCATGCCTTTGAACAAATGAGAAGGCCTTGCATTTTATATTAGCTAGCAAATTCTTAGATGTATTGCATTTTATAAAATAAAGTATTTATTTTATATTTTTATATTTTTTTTTAACTTGACAGAGAATAAGATTAAAATCAAATATATTTGACATATTAAGAAGAAAAGATAACATCATGAAAATTATATTAAAAATAATTTACTCTCAGTTTTATGTCAAACTTTTATTTTTAAAAATTTATAACATTTTATTTCTCAAAATATTTATTTTCTAAATTATTTGTACAATTATAAATACTTTTATCTATATTTAAATATAACCAAAATCTCGTGGTAAGATGTGACTAATTCCTAAAGGCTCTTTAAATTCTCTATTGTATTTGGCCATAAAGACTTTTAATTAAAAACAAATGTTTAAAATATTACATCTCTCCATTAACTCATCATTTCAACCCCACAATTTGTTATGTTAGGCCTTCCATCTCACTCATACACATGTAAAGACAAAGACTGAGGAAATCACAACCTTTTGTTTTTTTTCCAAGTGTGAATTCAGTGATCAAAGTTGACAACTTGCACTTAAATGCATGCATCAAGACAACATCTCCCTTGCATCATAGAGGGCAATTTAAAAAGCCTTTCATCATAGAGGGCAATTTAAAAAGCCTTTTTTTATGGGATGTTTCAACATTTATTCTCCCTCGATCTCTAAAATCAAGGGAGTCTCTTTGAAACTTTTTACATGTAAATGTTATAGTTTCTTTGGTAATTGGTGTGATATTTACAATTAGATTTTGTTTTGTATTAATTATTATATATGTTAATTGTGAGATAAATAAATTTATGTGTTGTGTTAATTAGAAAAGTTAATTTTATGGTGAATATAAAAATTTAAGGTTGATTTAATAATATTTCTTCTCACTTTAATATTAACATAGTTGATAACATCAATATCATATTTTATGGACTTTTTTTAATATACTATTATTATTTATATGATGTAATACAATTTTCTTGACAATGAAATATCCTTATTTCTGCTTATATAATAATGTTTCAATATTATCGATTTACCATTCAATTATAAAATAGCAAATACACTACTTTACTTAGGTTTTGAATAAACATGAACATGAACATGAAAGACATTTCATTGTAAACAATATGCTATAAACTTTGTAGTTATTATTTTTTATTTTATTATAAAGAGTAATACTTTGTTATAATTTTTTGAATGAATAACAATAAAATGTTTTTTTTTTTAATAATCAAAATGAATAAATTTTAATAATTATTATTTTTTTATTATCAATTAATTATGATAAATTTTATTACTTTCAAAAATAATTTAATAATAATTTTTTTCATTAACATTATAATTTTATTTTATTTTACAATGTTAATATTCTCTTCATAATTATGATGTTTAGTGTGAATACTTTGACAACGTAAAGTCTTAACTGATATTTGTAGTGTTAAACATTTATGTGGGCAAGAAAGAGAATCATTATTCTCGAAGTTATTATTAATAAATTAATGTGGACAGGTGAATAATAATTAATCTTGTAAAGAAGGCAATGTATTTAGACCTTGGGCGAGTTGTGTACAACACGCTACCTATCTTTGTTGGCTTTTTGTTATCTCCCTTCAACTAATTTTGAAGGACGTGTTGGGCAATTGAGATGGATAGATCTTTGTTTCAACATCCCATCCTCAACTCTATTATTAATTATTCATTATTGATAGGTGACAAGTACAACTTTATGCCTATGGAGCGGGGTGGGTATCTGCCTTTCTTTATTCAATTTAAAGAAGAATTTAGAAATATCATTAGTTGCAATCATTTTCCATTTTATAAATCATTTGTACTAATCACAAGGAATTTAGAAATCATTTTTGATAGATGAATGTTATTCTTCCCTAAAATCAACCATTTAATAATTAAGAGTAAGTGGTTGAATCAAACATTGAGTTAATTAAGAATAATGTAATTAGTTTAAGTAGTTGACTTATCCCCTTAAAATTATAATGATTAAGGGGATTATGATATGAATTTTTATGGATTTTTCAAAATTAGATATACATGTTGTTAATAAACAATAGTGATTTATAAAATAGTGATTTATAAAATGTGAGGAAATGTTTTTTCAATTTTTTCAAATAAAAATAAAGATATAAAATTGACTTAGTCTAAACGTTCTATGAAATGGTGATTTATTTTTTTGGGACATTTACTCGAAATCCGTCAAGAAATTGTTAGATCATCATATTTGAGTGATTAATTTTGTATAATTCAAGTGTCTCAAGGGTTTTTCCACAAGAAAATTGTGCATTATATTAAGATATATAATCGTTTGTAGAACCATTACAAAAAACAAGGCCTAGCCTTAGATACTTCATCCAAAATACCTTAACATCAAAACCTCATTCCATAGAGACATGTGACAACACAGTTCCAAAAGATGGTTGTCCAAATAAAGAGCCATAAAGACTTGCTCCGAAGGAGAAAAACTAGTTCCTCACAGCCAAAAGACAGAATCAAAATGGATTTTGAACAACAAAAAATAGTGATTTCGTGCAAATTTTAATCCCCAAATCTGACTAAAAAAAACATTTTGTAAAACAATTAGACATCACCTATACAATTAGGTTCAACCAACACTTCATGAGGAAATATGGAGAGAGACTCTCTTAATATTTGACACTGAAGAGAAGTGAGTAATATTCTTAAAAAACACTATATTCAAGTGTCAAAAAATATCTTTAAAGTTGTTAAAGACAAAAATTGACCTCCTTCAACATCTAGGTGTTTATGGAATATTGTGTTCTTATGGTGTCTTCTATATATTGATTCATTCAAACCACACTCAAAGAAAGCATCATCAATATCAATCATAATCGCATCATAAATTTTGTTATTATTGAACATATGTTTTAACCAAACCAAAACCTTATCAAAACCCACCATTCTCACAACAAACCCCACCATTCTCATAACAAACCATAGAGACTATTAAAATTGAAAAGAATCCTAACAATATAAACAAAAAAGATAGGCTAAAACTCTATCAAACTTAGACCCCTATTATTATCTAAGATGCAATTTTAAAAAAATTTAAAACTAACGAACATTCATAAAAGATCAAATATCCTATTAAGATCTACTAAGATCAATTTTCTTGATATGTGTTAAGCTTATTAATAATAAATAAAATCAATATTGTAGAAAGTCAAACACCTTTCCACACACATATACAAAGGGCCTACACCCACTTAAATATAAATCAAAGTTTTTTTATATAACAACACTTCATTCCAACCAATAATTCATAACCTAACCTCTTTACCATTTTCCAACATATTACTCTACTGTAATTTCTATTTTACTTTTTCCCCTTAATTTATGTCTTAAATTTATTTTAAACAATTTTTTAAATATTATCTACTTTTAAAAACACAACTTAACTCCTTATATTATATCATTATTGTACTCCCCTTAAAATATCCTTGAATTGCTTTCATCTATAACCTTTCCTTAAAACTTCATACCTAAAAACATTTATTTCTGCCTTCGCATAATCTAGCAGCAACCCCACAGTGACGTTACCCACCTTTTTAAAAGCAAAACAGACTTTATAAAACTAACTTAAATAAATTTTAAGTATTATAATATTACTTAAAACTAATTTTTTCTTTAATGTTTACCTTTTACATTTATTATTATTATTTATATCCTTATAAAACAACTTCAATAAATTTTAAGTATTATAATATTACTTAAACTAATTTCTTCTTTATCCTTTCCCTTTTACATTTATTATTTATATCCTTAAAAAACAACTTAAAAGTATATTTTAAATATTATAATATTGCTTAAACTGTTTTCTCCTTTGACGTTTCCCTTTTACATTTAGTATTTATATCCCTCTCCTCCCATTTGTAACGCGCTTTATCATTTACGTTTTCTTGATAACAGTGATGTGAGTGACACACAATCTAAATTTTTAATACAATTTAATTTTGAAAAATTCAATTAAAAAAATGAGCAACATGTCATCGTGACGTTGTACTTTGAGTAAACTCAGTGTTATGCATTCTAGACAAGTGCTCCTTTGCATCTTTAGAGGATCTTTGTGTCCTTTCAAACCTTCCTGAATAATAAAGTATTAAGACAAGAAGGCGTGAATAGAGTGAAATATGCAGGTATGTATCAATTTTATTTTTAAATGAAGGTTTTTCATGAAAAGGTAATAATAATAATGAACTTCAATATTTCTAAATAGATAATAAAATATTATTAAGAATTTCATTACAAACCAAACAATAGAAAATGAAGTGTTTTTTTTTATTCAACCTTCCTACTACATAGTTTATATATATGTTGGTAACAAGGTATATGATGATTAGTCATCATCCTTAACAAGTTAGAACAAATCTTGAATGGCAAAAATGAGAGTCCCTACTATATAGATTATATATATGTTGGTCACAAGGTATATGACGGTTAGTCATCATCTTTAACAAGTGAGAACAAATCTTGAATGACAAAAATGAGAGTCCCTACTATATAGATTATATATATGTTGGTCACAAGGTATATGACGGTTAGTCATCATCCTTAACAAGTGAGAACAAATCTTGAATGGCCAAAATGAGAGCAAAGGCTATGAGAGAATTAGCCCTTAAGATAGTTTGACATGATCATAAAATCATTCTCAATATGATGATAAGTATGATAACTCTATTGAAGTTTAAGAGAAATTAACTCTCCTAGTGAAATCCAAGTATACTTTACATATGCTCTATTAACCTCCTCCATAATTGTTTTATGGATATCTCTTTTAGATACCATAGGATCAAGGATAGAGATGTGGATGGTGTAAGATTGTCAATGTTTAGGCCAAAAGAGTGGAGATGAGTCTAAAACATTCCATATCAAGAGTGTCAATAGTCATGCTTGCTCAAACACATAAAATATGGAAGCATAACAAAATCATACCTCTTCTTACCAAGACTAGAATCAAAATAAGCAACAAAGATTATGTTTGAAGGTGATAATGTGAAATTGTGCCCTAGTGATAAGAGGGTAAACCTTGAACTCTGCAAAATTATAGCATGAGGCATTGATCTCTTAGATCTAATAATCTTACATAGCATGGAGATAAGGACTTTCTCAATATGGGAACATTATATTTGTCGAAGTCCAGTACACAATTATACATCCATATAATATAGCCAATTATACAACCTTATGAAAGATAGTGTTCCTAGACTATGCATCTCAAAACTAATTCATTTTACATTTGGGGTCAAAATATGAAGTTAATTTTGACATTAAAGGTTTTTGTTGGTTGGATGTCGAATCAGATGACATTATTTTTTCTCCTTCCATATTTTTTTATCAATGTCAATATTTTGACATTTACTTAACATCATTTTGTTATTTTAAGAGATGGACAAAGAGCTTCAAATTAACTGCCTATAGAAACAACAAAATTTTGACATTTTCTTAGATTGGCATTTTTTAAATAAAATAAAAATTGTCATTTTATCAGTGTTATTTTAAATAAATAAATCACCACATAGATCTCATTGAGATCTTTCTAATGATGATGCATACACTTAAAACGTAATTCCTATACAAAAGTTATAGGCGTGGGAAGTGGGCATTCTATTGCAACTTCTTATGGGGGGGTGGATTTCCACCTCTCTAACTTATAAGGTTAAGATTGTTGATGTGTGTTTTTCTTTGCTCACCTCTTTCTTAGGTCAATAAATTCATATTATATGCACCCTAATAGAGAAATAAAACTACATATAGAATGGCATTTCAAATAGAGAAACCAATGGTAATCAAGTCAATTTGGCGAATTGTGATAGTTGAGCAATTGATGCAATTAGGGAAAATTGGGGAAATTGGAGCGAACTACACGAATTAGGATATACTGAAGCACTTAGGGAAAGTGGAGAAGAGGGGATAATTATAAGTTTAACCTTTGAAGTGAAACAATGCATACAAATTCTTAAGCAAAACAGAAAGAACAAAAATGGCAAACACACAATACATATAGATTTACCCTGGAAACCCTTAACCGGGAAAACCAACAAACTTTAGAGTCATACCTCTATCTTCTTCATTGTATTAACTTGACTATACATAATATAATATTTAGGTATTCCATGACATCCAAAACCCTAATCCGTTAACTCAAAATAGATTACAAACCTAGTCTCTTAACCATGATTAGATTAAAATGGGATGAAAAACCATTGGTCAAAATAGACCAAACAGAGCAAAACTATGCAATTTTTGGGCTCCACCACTATTCCTAGGAAAGGGGGGCCTATCCCACCCCCTCATCACATATGAATAGCACGTGGAAATAACCATGCAAAGAATATAGCACATTCCCAACACACATGTGTAAGCATAGGCTAATAATCATGGAAAGCATGTGGACATAATCATGAAAAGAATATAGCACATTCCTAACAATAATTAGGAAAAATTTGCTAGTGGGGATAATTGGGAAAATGGGCTAATTGGGGCAATTGATCAAACTAGGAAAATTGGTTAATTAGGGATGTGGGTCTAATTGGGAAACTTGGGGAAATTTGGGCTAATTGAGGTGAATTAAACTAATTGGGGCAAATTAGGGTGATTGGAGAAAATTGATCTAATTGGGTCAAATTAGGGTGACTGGAGAAAATTGATCTAACTAGGACGATTGAGACAAATTAGGCTAATTGGGGCCATTGGGGAAGTGGGGTCAATTTTCCTAGTTAGTTGAATTAGAGGAATTGTGGAAAATTTGGGCAAGTGGGGCTAATTGGGCATTTGGGGAGATTGGGGTTAATTGGGGTTATCTAGACAAATTAGGTCAATTGGGGATAATTGGCGATTGGAAAATTTGGGAAAATTAGAAAATATTGGTTTTTTTGGGAATTACTACGATTGTTGTAAACCAATGTAAAATGGGCTAATTGGAGCTAATTATGAAACTTGGGTTAATTGAGGCACTTATGTGCATGGATTGGGTCAAAATGAGCTAATTTAGATGATTAGGTAAGTGGGCACTATGATAAAGATTTCCTATGCAGGCCCTATGTTGTGGTATGTGACATCGTGCATGGGCCATGAGTTATATAGGTACTTGGCATGGCCTTAGACCATGCATTTTGACCTAGAAACATGTTTTGGCACTAAGAACCATCCTTGGTATTTCATATGGGCACCATTTCCTATTTGTAGAACAAATAATCCATATGCATGGCTTGTTTGATGACCCAAGGTCTTGTATACTATCCATGTTGAGCCAAAAAAACAAATGTTATGGCTTAAGACTATAACTCTTAGCCTTGGACCATGGAATAGAACCCAATTTCATGATGTGTTAATGCTTGAAATGATGATCGTACCTTGCTCACAAGTTAAGGATTCTAAGGTGCTACATATGGTCCATAAGCCCCATATGCAAATGTTATGGTTAAAGACTCTTAATTTTTACCATGCACCATAGCTTAGGCCATGAGAACCATCCTTCATGTGCATAACCTTGAAATGGAAACCATACCCCACTATTATGTTAAGTATTCCATATTATGACATGTTTGATGGTCTTATTCCCTATCATTTGACCCCAAACTATGTCCACCATATCCCTCTTATATGCAAAGGATTCCTTATTTACGACATTTGTGATGGCTTCAACCCTTATCTTTTGGCTTAAAACGATGGCTTGGGCCCTAAGAACCATCCCTAATGTTTTGGATCTCGAAATTACCACCATATATCTTTTGCAAACCAAAGATTCCCTTTTTAGAAACCTTTATGATGGCACAAGGTCTTGCACATGGCCCTTGAGCCCTAACTGCAAATGTTGTGGACTAAAATTCTATATTTCGACCCTAAACCATGGATTAGTGCATGATAAGCATTTGTGGTGTGCTAAACCTTAAAATTTCCCCTAACCCATTAACCATTGATTAATTGACCATATTGACCATGGTTTAAGCTATAGTTTCCCTACTAATGCATGTTCCCTTATAGGCATCTAGTGGTCCCCTTAGGCCAATATGTGTCATGTTCATGTTGTATCATGTTATTTTTTTTTTAGAGATTCCATTTTTTTACACCATAATATTTAATAAGGAATAATAGAATTAACTCGTGGCAAAGTATAATCATATAAATAAGAAGAAATATTTAACTAACAAATTCTTAAAAAGAATTTAGAAAACAAGCAATTAGCAAGAAAATATGCAACATTTAAATAACGATTAACCATGAAAAATTAATAAGGTTAATAATTAGCAAGAAATAATCCAACCGTTAAATAATGATTAACCATGACAAATTAATAAGTTTAGTAATTAGTAGAAAATTGCATTTCAATTAAACTAAGTAACTTAATAAATTGTTTAAAAATAAATTTGAATTTCCAAAAAATAGAAATAACCAAATTTTATCAAAGAACATATTAAAAGCCTTCTTCTAAGGGTTTGGTTCTCATTAGTTTCATGAAAAGAAATTGTGAAAGAGAGAATATGGAGGGAGGGTTTCAAAGTGATGGTTTTTTGGTTCATTCTTATCCTCGTCCCTCTTCTATGTCTCTTCACACCCCTAAGTTATTGGTTTTGCAAAAACAATGGAAGGTTTCTCCACACATTGATGGGTTTTCTTTTGCAAGAAAAGAAGGCAAAGGAAACTCAATTTTCTTGGTAAGATTCTTTCTTTCTTGTGATCTCTTGCATTTCTCCATTCCTTATATATATATATATATTATTTTTATTTTTAATTTTTCAATGGCTTTCTTACATGTTATGGGTGTGATTTTATGTAGAATTTCCAAGTCTATTCATGCATGAAAAAGGGTGTTCCATGGAAAGCAGAAAATCTCTCTTCTTGAGGTAAGCATCTGCCCTATATTATGTTTTATACAATGTTAAGGCTTCTATCATTATATTATAAACATATTTTTTGAAGGGTTTCGAGAGGGTTTATCATATCATCAAAGGGCATCTTTCTTTGTCAATTTGTTTTCTAGTTTTGTGAAGTGAAAATGATAGTTTTTTCAAAGGGTTTCAAATGAGTTTATGGTAGCCTCAAGGGTGTGCTTAACATGTACTTATGTTTTTATCACTCTATCACTCTAGTGGTTTTTCTACTAGAAATCTCATGAAATCTCTTGGGTATTTGGGATCAGTGATGATTTTAAGGATGGAAATTTATCTCAAAATGTAGAAACCTTGACAAATATTACTAGTCCTTAATATGCAAACTATAAAATGTTTGGCAATATTTTTGTAAAAATATTCAAATTTCTAAGGATTTTATATAGTTTCTATAAAATTTGGGCTATTTTTAAGCTACGATAATTGTTGAATTACTAAGACGGGGGGTGAATCAGTAATAGAGCAATTATAATCTTTTTTGTCCAAATAATCCAATTGTTATATCAATGTAGAATTATCATCCAATAATGAGCAATGAACAAACGAAAAATCATACACATACACAATACACCAATGTTTTACGTGGAAACCCAAAGCGGGAGAAAACCACATAATGTTTTTCCTTATATGTCTTGAAGAATTACATTCATTGGAAGCACCCACTTTCTTTGTTTTATAGTTGCAACTGGAAGGAGGCTCCAACCCCCTAGTTTCGCAGGCTACAACCTGAGGGAAGCTCCAACTCCCCAATTCCCTGGCTACAGCCAGAAGGAGGCTACAACCCCCTCTGGCTACAACCGGAAGGTGGCTACAACCACTTGTCCTTGCCCCGCCCAACCGCCCTGAAGTAGAAGTAGAATGATGGAACCATTGTCACACTATCACTATGAGATATACCGTTGTAAACCTGTACCAATAAACCTGAACCATGCATCAACTTGTACCTCAACCTGTAATCAACCTGTACCATAAACAAGTGCATCAACCATGCGCCAACCTGTACCAAACAACCTATACCATAAACAAGTGCATCCAACCATGTACCAAGTATGTATCAATCATGTGTCAACTACTCATCAACTATGACTCATCAATATGTACCAATATCATCAACTATACACCTCATGTATGTGCTAACTCATCAACTACTTGTCTCAACCATGTACCCAACATGTACCTTAACCAAAAGACCTCATCAATTTCATCATCCAAATATGATTTGTAACTCCGTGATAGACCTGATGTATATGATTACATACCTGCAAACCTTCCTTAACTTTAACAACAAAAGACTAGCATTTTCATCAAACTTTTATTTAGTCTCACATGACTAGTTTTGGATTAGTCAACAAACCTAACTTGAAATAATCATAACTTTGTACATGTAATGAATAAAGATATGAAATTGATACACAATGTTCTTCAGTGTGTTTTATTCAATTCCTCCAGGTTTCACTACTTGTAACCTCTCAGAAAAGGAGTTACAACAAAAATGGCATACCTTGTTGAATTCTGGTTTATTTTAGAGAGCAACCTTGTAGAGCGTGTCCCACACGAAATATTTGTTGAATCAATATGAAAATGTTACAAAACATACTATAGAATGTACTCTAACCAACACATTTGATCTTACCAAATTTTAATATGTTATGAAGAAGTTATGACATTTTTACCTGAAACACTTGTTTTAGACTAGTTTCAGGACTAGCCACAAACCCTATTTTCCACGGAGTGTAACTCCAAAAATACAATGACCCACAAGCTGAATTTTTGACCACAAATACTTAGATATGTTTCCTCAATGGAATAGAAATTTCACGGTCTAAATAATTCTATAAAAAAAGTTATTGCGAAAATGGTGAGATGACTTGTAAATAACATACCTTAGAAAGCATCATCAAAAGAATTTATCCTTTCTTGAATTTTGGCCTTGTTTTCTTCACCTTCCCTCAAACATTCGGCTTAGATATCCTCTGGTTACCTCAAACACTTATAGATATTCAATATGCTCAAGTGTGATTTAAAATGAGAGAGCCTTGCTTCTTATTTATACTCTCCAAGTAGCTTCCTTAAAAACATCTTCTAGGTCACTTTGCCCACTTTCCTTATTTTAGGGTTAACCCACTTCTAATTTCTCCAT